>LR778288.1:130000-141866 GCA_902810595.1 Coregonus sp. 'balchen' | reverse complement strand
CCTCTTTCCTCCATCCTTTTATCCTCTCATCCCTCTTTATCCCCCATCCCTTTTATCCCATCCCTCTTATCCTCTCCATCCCTCTCCATCCCTCTTTATCCCTCTCCATCCCTCTTTATCCCCTCATCCCTCATCCCTCCATCCCTCTCATCCCTTCCTCCCTTTTATCCCTCTCATCCCCTTCCCTCTCCATCCCTCTTATCCTCTCCATCCCTTTTTCCCTCCCATCCCTCTATCCCTCTCCATCCTCTCCATCCCTCTCCATCCCTCTCCATCCCTCTCATCCCTCTTATCCCTCTATCCCTCTCATCCTCTTTATCCCCTTTATATCCCTCCCATCCCGCTTTATCCCTCTCCATCGCCTCTTTATCCCTCCTCCCATCCCCTGTTTTTGTAATCCCCCCCTTTATATCCGCTCTTCATCCCGCTTTAATCCCTCTTTATCCCTCTCCATCCCTCTTTATCCCTCTCCACCCTCTCCATCCCTCTCCATCCCTCTCCATCCCTCTCCATCCCTCTCCATCCCTCTTTATCCCTCTCCATCCCTCTTTATCCCTCTCCATCCCTCTTTATCCCTCTCCATCCCTCTCCATCCCTCTTTATCCCTCTCCATCCATCTCCATTCTTCTTTATCCCTCTTTATCTCTCTCCATCCCATGCATGGTATTCATATCAGCCGTCTGATTACAATGAAGAGCAAGTCGTGTCGCTCTGTTCTGGGCCAGCTGCAGCTTAACAAGGTCTTCCTTTGCAGCACTTGACCATGTGGCTGGACAATAATCAAGATACGATAAAACTAGAGCCTGCAGGTCTTGGTTTGTGGAGTGTGGTGTCAAAATAGCAGAGCAACTCTTTATTACGGACAGACCTCTCCCCATCTTTACAACCATTGACTCTATGTGTTTTGACAAGGACAATTTACAATCTAAGGTAACACCAAGTAATTTAGTCTCCTCAACTTGTTCAACAGCCACACCATTCATTACCAGATTCAGCTGAGGTCTAGAACTTAGGGAATGATTTGTACCAAATACAATGCTCTTAGTTTTAGAGACGTTCAGTTTATTACTGGCCACCCATTCCAAAAGGGAATGCAACTCTTTGTTAAGGGTTTCAGTGACTTCATTAGCTGTGGTTGCTGACACGTATATGGTTGAATCTTCAGCATCCATGGACACACATGCTTTGTTTAGGGCCTACATTTAAGTCATTTAGCAGACGCTCTTATCCAGAGCGACTTACAGGAGCAATTAGGGTTAAGTGCCTTGCTCAAGGGCACATCGACAGATTTTTCACCTAGTCGGCTCAGGGATTAGAACCAGCGACCTTTCAGTTACCGGCACAACGCTCTTAACCACTAAACGACCTGCCGCCCCTAGAGAGCTGCCCTGCTCTACACCACACCCTACACGTTTGACATTAGAGAGGTTTCCATTAAAGAAAACCATCTGAGCTCTATTAGATAGATAGCTCTGAATCCACAATATGGCAGAGGTTGAAAACCATAACACATAAGTTTCCTCAACAACAGGTTACGGTCAATAATATCAAAGGCTGCACTGAAATCTAACAGTACAGTTCCCACAATCTTCTTGTTATCAATTTCTTTCAACCAATCATCAGTAATTTGTCAGTGCAGTACATGTTGAGTGCCCTTCCCTATGAGCATGCTGAAAGTCTGTTGCTCTCCATCTAAGTTGTCAATGCCAGGAGGTTTGTCATTATTGATGGAAAACAATATTTTCCCCATCTCTCCCACACTAACTTTTCAAAATTCAAACTTGCAATGCTTTTCTTTCATTATTAGATTTTTTTTTATGCATGAGTACGATGGCGCACTGTTTGTTGTTGGCATTTCCGGCCTAAGTTTGCCCACTTTGCCAATGAAGTAATTATTAAAATAATTGGCAACATCAAATGGTTTTGTGATGAATAAGCCATCTGATTCAATGAAAGATGGAGTTCAATTTGTCTTTCAGCCAATCATTTCGTTGAAGTTTTCTTTAAATAATTGATCTTGGCTTCATAATACAGTTTCTTCTTCTTTTTGTTGAGTTTAGTCACATAATTTCTCTATTTGCAGTAAGTCAGCCAGTCAGATGTGCAGCCAGACTTATTAGCCACTCCTTCTGCCCCGTCTCTTTCAACCAGACAGTTTTTCCATTCCTCATCAATCCATGGAGCCTTAATAGTTCTAACAGTCAGATTCTTAACAGGTGCATGTTTATCAATAATTGGAAGAAGCAATTTCATAAATTCAGCATCTGGATGCTTCTTATTAATCACATCAGACCAACAAACATTTTTAACATCATCCACATAAGAGTCACAGCAAAACCTTTTCCCCCTCAGGAGACTGAAAATATTTGGCATGGGTCCCCACATCCTCAAAAGGTTTTACAGCTGCACCATCGAGAGCATCCTGACCGGTTGCATCACAGCCTGGTATGGCAACTGCTCGGCATTCGACCATAAGGCGCTACAGAGGGTAGAGCGTACGGCCCAGTACATCACTGGGGCCAAGCTTCCTGCCATCCAGGACCTCTATACCAGGCGGTGTCAGAGGAAGGCCCAAAGAATTGTCAAAGGTTCCAGTCACCCTAGTCATAGACTGTTCTATCTGCTACTGCACGGCAAGCGGTACCGGAGCGCCAAGTCTAGGTCCAAAAGGCTCCTGAACAGCTTCTACCCCCAAAGCCATGAGACTGCTGAACAATTAATCAAATGGCCACCTGGACTATTTACATTGACACCTCCCCCTCTTTGTTTTTACACTGCTGCTACTCGCTGTTTATTATCTATGTATAGTCTCTTTACCCCTACCTACTTGTACAAATTCCCTCTACTAACCTGTACCCCCACACATTGACTCGGTACCGGTACCCCCTGTATATAACCTGCTATTGTTATTTTATTGTGTTACTTTTTATTTTATTTTTTGCTTTAGTTTATTTAGTAAATATTTTTTAAACTCTATTTCTTGAACTGCAGTGTTGGTTAAGGGCTGTAAGTAAGCATTTCACGTTAAGGTCTACACCTGTTGTATTCGGCGCATGTGACAAATTTGATTTGATTTGTTTGACATTAGAGAAGCTTCCATTAAAGAAAACCCTCCGAATAAAGTTAGTGTGGGAGAGGTGGAAAAATTATTGTTATCGATCAATAATGACAAACCTCCTGGCATTGACAACTTAGATGGAAAGCTACTGAGGATGGTAACTGACTCTATAGCCACTCCTATCTGTCATATCTTTAATCTGAGCCTAGAGGAAAGTCTTTGTCCTCAGGCCTGGAGGGAAGCCAAAGTCATTCTGCTACCAAAGAGTGATAAAGCAGCCTTTACTGGTTCTACCAGCAGACCTATCAGCTTGCTGCCAGCTCTTAGCAAACTGTTGGAAAAATGGTGATTGACCAAATACAATGCTACTTCTCTGTAAACAAATTAACAACAGACTTTCAGCATGCTCATAGAGAAGGGCACTCAACATGTACTGCACTGACAAATTACTGATGATTGGTTGAAAGAAATTGATAATAAGAAGATTGTGGGAGCTGTACTGTTAGATTTCAGGGCAGCCTTTGATATTATTGACCATAACCTGTTGTTGGCTTTTCAACCTCTGCCATATTGGGGACTCAGATCTATCAATCTAATAGAACAAAATTCAAACAAACAATTATGTTCTTTCATCCTTTGTTTCTTTATGCATGAGTACAATGTCTCACTGTTCATTGTTGGCATTTCCTGCCTAAGTTTGCCAATTAAATAATCATTAAAATAATTGGCAACATCAAATGGTTTTGTGATGAATAAGCCATCTGATTCGATGAAAGATGGAGTTGAATTAATCTTTCTGCCTATAATTTCATTTAAACTCCAAATATGTTTTCCCTCATTCTTTATATCATTGATCTTGGCTTCATAATACAGTTTCTTCTTCTTTTTGTTGAGTTTGGTCACATCATTTCTCTATTTGCAGTAAGTCAGCCAGTCAGATGTGCAGCCAGACTTATTAGCCATTCCTTTTGCCCCGTCTCTTTCAACCAGACAGTTTTTCAATTCCTCATCAATCCATGGAGCCTTAAGAGTTCTAACAGTCAGTTTCTTAACAGGTGATTGTTTATCAATAAGCAATTTCATAAATTCATCAAGTGCAGCATCTGGATGCTCCTTAATCATATCAGAGCAATAAATATCTTTAACATCATCCACATAAGAGTCAGAGCAGAATCTTTTGTATGATCTCTTATTCACTATTTTAGGCCCAGCTTTTGGAACTTTGGCTTTCCTGGATATAGCCACTATATGTGACTCGTTTCAGGAAACTAGGCGTATGTCGCAAGTCACGATTTCGCATTTGAACGTTTATTTTTTATTTTTTATCAAAATGCATTTTTTTGTCAGAAATGCCTTCTCGAACATTTGAACTTTCATGTGCCTTAATAACAAACTTTGTTACGAGCCTAGTTGGTTTAGCCACAGAAAAAGACAGGAACCTTCCCGCTAGCCATGATTGGCTGAGATAATGAATGGGCTGGGCATATCAAGAGATGAGTTTCGGATTGGTCTGCCTTGTAACGGCGATCAACAGTGTTGTTGTCACGGAGGAAGTTGACCGAGTTTTGAAATCAGTGGAATGTCTGGTAGAAGCAGAGTATAATAAGGAGATGGATAGAATTATCTGAAGAAAAAAAAAATACAAAAAAAAATAATCTCAAAAGGAGAACACAGAAGGCTGTTGTATAAACACCTGTCTCCGGATTACATCTTCAAACTAAGGGCAACCATGGCATCCGTGACAGAGAGGGGAGAAAGATCTGATGATTATTATGGCATTACACACGGTCAGTGTGAACCAGAGTGACTTGACACCGCGCCGGGCCAAGCAAGCTGTACAAACTAAACGGAAACGACACAGGACGTCTTATTTAATGAAAGGGGTTGCAGTCTGCAGTGAAGCGTTCATCCATGTATACGGGTAAGAGTCTAGCTACAGTTTCAGATATTATACGTTTCTAATTTAGTCAGAAAGTTGTTTTCATTGCAAGTTAAAGCTTACTGTTAGCTAGCTAGCTGACAATAGGTGTATGATCTGTGTAGTAATATTATCTCAGAAAGCCATTTGCATTGCTAGTTTTAGCCTAATGTTAGCTAGCTAACTAGCTAACATTGAACCTATTTGGTTAACTTTAGCTAGCTATGACAATTGGTTTGTATTGCTAGTACTCAATGGTTGGGATTACATGTCTAAACAAAAGACTCCACTTCGCCAGATGATTACATGACCCATCAAGTTAGCCAGGTGTGTCTGACAGTGATTACGGCTATCTATTGTATAATAATGCTAAAATGCTGTATCTGGAATTTGTCTTTCAGCATCACTAGACCACACCTGACTGTCCTCCACCAGTCATACAAGGAGAATGATCTAATGCCTCCCATCAAAAAGAGAGCCGGCCCAAGCTTCAGAAAGACCAGAGTGAACACATTGTCCGAGATTGCTGGTGTTGTAAAGGACAGCACTGTGACAGGAGTCAACATCCCACAGCTGGTTGGACTGGAGGATGGTACGGTGCTGGTGGAAAGCTATGGCTGGCAACAACACCTGACTCCGTACTTCAGGCCGCTGCCTCAGATCAAGCAGCACCAGTACTTCAGGTGAACATCATTTTCATTGCGTTGTATGAGGTTATTCTTCTTATCTAACCTTGGGAGGTGAATTGATGTTATGCGAGGTTGTAATGTCTTCTAATATTACTTTTCTTTACAGCTTCGATGCTCTGGAGCCTGGTGTTGTTGTTGCCAAGGAGCGTTCGGACTCAGTCGGGACCAGGTTTCAGCTGCTGCGCAACGCTGACATCCTTCCTCCCATAGATGGTATGCCTGTACAAGCACTACCTGGACTGGACACAACTAGACAAACTTATCTTTTTGAGAAGATCAGGGAGTTTTGCAACGAAGAGGCTATGGACATCACATGCCCTGCACCAAAGTCAAGGGCAGGACAGAAACAGGCTCTCTGAATATAGATTCTCTTGTTCAAGCGTGGTTCGGACTGACCAGTTCATCACTGGGGGGCGAGTTCCCAGTCATCAGCACTATCTGCAGTGCCTCAATTCACATGACTCTCTTCTAACACACACGTCATGCTACATGCCATAAGTTCCTGCTACAATTTATTTTTTATCCTGCTGCTCAGCCACTGATTATATGCATATAACTACCTCATCTATCACTGATATTGTTATTGATATTGTTCTTGTACATGCTGTATATTATTTTGTTCTTGTTCTTTTTTTCTTTATATTGACACTATCTTTTTTTGACATTGCTACTATGCGAGAAACCATTTCGCTGTACCGTTTACACCTTCTGTAGAGACCCATCAACTTAGACAAGTGTGTCTGGGTAAGCGTCTTCTAAAATTTATAAAATATTATTCATCTGGACACTTCCTGTTTACCTGGAATTGTTCCTTATTGTAGGCTACTACTTTTACCACTTTTAGTCTTAAACGTTACTACACTACTCACTGTTTAGCACATGACCTCACATGTGAATCCTTAAAGAGATGGGTGGGGCTGGCTTTAGAGGGTGTGAACGATGCTGAATGGGTGTAGACAAAGAAGAGCTCTCCAGTAGGTGTACCAAAACATTCAAGGGCGGCCATTTTCTCAAAAGTGGGGTTACAAGTTGATCAACTTTCAAAGCATAATTACTTTCCCATTGTTCCCTTAAATGCAGTGTATGATATACCATTTTGTAGCTCTGTGTCTCTGCTTTTATCCAATGTAAAAAACACCATTTCAAATTTTGCTACATCAATCAATTTTCAATCAATTTTATTTTATATAGCCCTTCTTACATCAGCTAATATCTCGAAGTGCTGTACAGAAACCCAGCCTAAAACCCCAAACAGCTAGTAATGCAGGTGTAGAAGCACGGTGGCTAGGAAAAACTCCCTAGAAAGGCGAAAACCTAGGAAGAAACCTAGAGAGGAACCAGGCTATGAGGGGTGGCCAGTCCTCTTCTGGCTGTGCCGGGTGAAGGTTATAACAGAACCATGCCAAGATGTTCAAAAATGTTCATAAGTGACAAGCATGGTCAAATAATAATCAGGAATAAATCTCAGTTGGCTTTTCATAGCCGATCATTAAGAGTTGAAAACAGCAGGTCTGGGACAGGTAGGGGTTCCATAACCGCAGGCAGAACAGTTGAAACTGGAATAGCAGCAAGGCCAGGCGGACTTGGGACAGCAAGGAGTCACCACGGTGACCGACCGAATCAAGGCGGTCGGTCACATATTGAGATCGCTGCATCCAATGGGTACGGATACAGCTTCAGAACAAAGTTCTACAGTGTTAGTAAAAATGTGATCAATACATGTGGATGATCTTGTTCCTGTAGTGTTTGTGAACACCCTGGTAGGTTGATTAATAACCTGAACCAGATTACAGACACTGGTTACAGCGATAAGCTTCCTCTTGAGCAGACAGCTTGATGAAAACCAGTCAATATTCAGGTCCCCAATAAAGTAGATCTGTTTACATCACATCTGTCCTGTTCTAGCTTCACTATCAAGCATATATATATATATATATATATAATATCAATCACATTATTTAGATACTGGTGGCAAAACCCACAAATATAAAGACAAATAAAGAGAGTCGCAGTTGACGTCACCCTGAAGAAGGCACAGTGTTGCCCAACCATTGGTGCTTTACCCACATTACTGGGAGTTTATACTGTATATAGAGTGTGCGACTCGCTTTATTTTCATAGCTTACAGTTTATTTGTCGTTATTCAGCACTAAATAATTTATCCGGATGTGCGCCAGCTCATGCTTTTTATTAGACGACAGCAAAAGCCCAAAAGAAAAGGCTTTAGATGTGCCAGGTGAACATGCAACCACAACACTTGAATAACACTTGACATAAGATCTTCTCTAAGCATTACAGGGATATGGCTCTGAATATATACAGCAACACCTCCCCCATAAGCATTCCTGTCTCTTCTATAGATGTTGTATCCTTGTATTGCTACTGATGTATCATCAAATGAATGATCTAAGTGAGTCAGAAAAATGGCTAATATATTAATGTTATCTGATGTTAGCAAGTTATTGATTTAATGAACCTTATTTCTAAGGCTACATGTAGTGCATTTGGGAAGTATTCAGACCCCTTGATTTTTTCCACATTATGTTACGTTAAAGCCTTATTCTAAAATTGATACAAATAATAATTCACATCAATACACACATAAAGACAAAGCAAAAAAAAACGTAAATATTACATTTACATAAGTTCTCAGACCCTTCACTCAGTACTTTGTTGGAAGCACCTTTGGCAACGATTACAGCCTTGAGTCGTCTTGGGTATGACGCTACAAGCTTGGCTCACCTGTATTTGGGGAGTTTCTCCCAGTCTTCTCTGCAGACCCTCTAAAGCTCTGTCAGGTTGGATGGGGAGCGTCGCTGCACAGCTATTTCCAGGTCTCTCCAGAGATGTTCGATCGGGTTCAAGTCCGGGCTCTGGCTGGGCCACTCAAGGACATTCATAGACTTGTCCCGAAGCCACTCCTGTGTTGTATTGGCTGTTAGCTTAGGGTTGTTGTCCTGTTGGAAGGTGAACCTTTGCCCCAAACTAAGGTCCTGAGAGCTCTAGAGCAGGTTTTCATCAAGGATCTCTCTGTACTTTGCTCCGTTCATCTTTCCCCCGATCCGGACTAGTCTCCCAGTCCCTGCCACTGAAAAACAACCCGCCTTTTACTGAGGAGTGGCTTCCATCTGGCCACTCTACCATAAAGGCCTGATTGGTGGAGTGCTGCAGAGATGATTTTCCTTTTGGAAGGTTTTCCCATCTCCACAGAGGAACTCTGGAGCTCTGTCAGAGTGACCATCAGGTTCTTGGTCACCTCCCTGACCAAGGCCCTTCTCCCCCGATTGTTGACGGACGGGACGGACCAAGGCGCAGCGTGATATGCGTACATGTTTATTAAATATTAACCACAATGACAAAATAACAAACAAAACGAAACGTGAAGTCCAAGGCAGCACAACACAACATACCTTACACGGAACAAGATCCCACAGCCCACTAGTGCCAATAGGCTGCCTAAGTATGGTCCCCAATCAGAGACAACGAGCGACAGCTGCCTCTGATTGGGAACCACACCGGCCAACATAGATCTAGACGATCTAGATCTAAACCTAGAAAATACAACAACACAGAAAATACACACCCTGACTCAACAAATACGAGTCCCCAGAGTCAGGGCGTGACAACTGTGTTCTTGGGGACCTTCAATGCTGCAGAATTGTTTTGGTACCTTCCCCAGATCTGTGCCTCGACACGGTTGTGTGCCTTTCCAAATAATGTCCAACCAATTGAATTTACCACAGGTGGACTCCAATCCAAGTTGTAGAAAAATCTCAAGGATGATCAATGGAAACAGGATACACCTGAGCTCAATTTCGAGTCTCAAAGCAAAGGGTCTGAATACTTCTGTAAAGAAGGTATTTCTGTTATTTTATGTGTAATGCATTTGCAAACATTTAAAAAAAAACTGTTTTTGCTTTGTCATTATGGGTCATTGTGTGTAGATGGATGAGGAAAATGATTTATTTAACCCATTTTAGAATAAGGCTGTAAAGTAACAAAATGTGGAAAAAGTCAAGGGGTCTGAATAGTTTCCATCCCCTTCCTCTCTGATAAGCTACCCTTTCCTGGGAGAACTGCAAACTGTTCTTCAGGTCCTGAACCTCTCTGGTCAGGTCGTCCATTCTTTTATTTGTTGACTCTACCAGTATTTGGACACAACACTTGTTGCTATAGAGCTCGTTTGTTCGTTTAAAGATCCTTCACCTGTGATAGAGAGACACCACTGTCCTCAACGGTACTCCCGCCAGCTATGGTCTTTGTCATGATAGCAACGTAGGTTACGCTGTTACTCCTCTCAGTTCCAGACAGTCGCTGGGAAGACAGGAAACAACAACAAACTGCAGGGATCCCTGGACAGTAGATAGTAGCGGTCCCAGTAACTGATACAAACCGCATCGCAGGATCCAAACTCAGGTAGCTAGTAACCAAAACCTTGCCGACACTTTTTCAGACACTTTCAAAACTTTCCAAATCAACAAAACTTTCCAAAACAACAAACTTTCCAAAACAACAAACTGAGACCTCCCTCGTTCCGCGTTCAACAGGAAGTGATGTGTTTTGTAGTGCGTTCAAGAAGAGAGGATCTTGTTCATTTACAAATTACACAGTCTTTATATACTTAATCTACACAAAGCTATATCTCCTTCTATGAGGTAAATTACAACAAAAAGATAAGGGGTAATTGGCTCCACTTCCTTAGAAAATAGTACAAATGAGAACAAGTTCTGTGTAGATTGATGAGGGGGAAAAAAACATATTTAATCAATTTTAGAATAAGGCTGTAACCTAACAAAATGTAGAAAAGGTCAAGGGGTCTGAATACTTTCTGAATGCACTGTATATATGGATGTACGCTTCTCCCTCTCTGTCACGGATGCCATGGTTGCCCTTAGCTTGAAGATGTAATCCGTAGACAGGTGTTTTATAGAACAGCCTTCTGTGTTCTCTTTTCAGCTCCCTTTTTTAATAAAAAGCCTGAATTTTCTAAATCTCCTTCTCATACTCTGCTTCCATCGGGCCACTGGTTTCAAAACTCGGTCCTCCAAAAAATGGAGAGCTATCTTTAAAAAAAAATCAACACATACTATGCAGCTAATTATAGACAGAAGCGTACTACATGGCAGACCAATCCGCTCTCATCTCTTGGCATGTCCAGCCCATTCATTATCTCAGCCAATCATGGCTATCGGGAAAGTTCCAGTCTTTTTCCGTGGCTAAACCAATTTCGCTAATAATTTAACAATTGTATTTGTATTTACAGATGGCATTTAAGTTTGTTATTAAGGCATATGTGCCATGATCCAGAAAGCATTTCTGCCAAAAAATTATAATAATATTGTTCAAATGCCTCTCCTGTGAAGTAGTGGCGCGCGACAAACGCCTAGTTTCCTGAAAAGAGTCACAAATAGGAGATCTTGAAGAACGATATGGCCCATCTTGAAGAACAATCTGGCCTTAATGGCCATGTACTGTTACAATCTCCACCCGGCACAGCCAGAAGACGACTGGCCACTCCTCAGAGCCTGGTTCCTCTCTAGGTTTCTTCCTAGGTTCCTGCCTTTCTAGGGAGGTTTTCCTAGCCACCTTGCCTCTATATCTGCATTGCTTGCTCTCTGGGATTTTAGGCTGGGTTTCTGTATAAGCACTATTGTAAAAAGGGCTCTATAAACACATTTGATTGATTGGTTTCTTCCCTCTATTATTGAAAGGTCTGCCACCAGTCGGGTGACTCTCTCATTACTTTACTTCGTGGAGCAGACATCTGTAGCGTAAACAATCTCCATTTAGATTTTCTCTAGGTATTTTCTTTTCTAGCTCTTTTCCAAGAATGTTCAGCTTTTTTTTACTTTGTTTTTATTTCAGTTCAAATCAAATGTTTCTATTGCAGCAGCTTCAACAGCTATACACAACAACACCTCAACACCTCAAAAACCTTCAGCAGCTCGTTTTCTTCTTCTTCAAAAAAAGAAAAACAAAGTCTCTCTCTCTCTCTCTCTCTCTCTCTGTCTCTCTCCTTCTCCCTCTCTCCTTCTCTCCTTCTCTCTCTCTGTCTGTCTGTCTGTCTGTCTCTCTCTCTCTCTCTCTCTCTCTCTCTCTCTCTCTCTCTCTCTCTCCTCTCTCTCTCCTTCTCTCTCTCTTTCTGTCTGTCTGTCTTGCTCTCTATCGGTCTGTCTGTCTGTCTCTCTGTCTGTCTCTCTG
>LR778288.1:122500-127500 GCA_902810595.1 Coregonus sp. 'balchen' | reverse complement strand
CGCGCACGCACGCACGCACACACGCACACACGCACACGCACACACACACACACACACACACACACACACACACCTCATCAAGTTTGTTGGACTGAATTTTGATATAATTCTACAACGGTGTGTGTGTGTGTGTGTGTGTGTGTGTGTGTGTGTGTGTGTGTGTGTGTGTGTATGGGGTAGCAGAGTGCTAGCCTCAGCTCTGTTTAATGGTGCTTATAAAAACAAGCGAGGAGGAAACAAACTTGACTATTTCCATCTAGTGCCAACTGGTCTGGCAGGCAGCTGTTCTCTCCTCCCTCGCTCTCCTCTCCTCCCTATTCATAAAAACATTATTTTCAACTCTGGCGTCTCAATGAACACTATCACATCACAAAATAACGTCCTTTCCCCATCTCGCCTCTTCCCCGCTCCATCGCCCAGTCTTAATAAGTCGTAATTAAAAGGTTCTTCACACACTGGGCTACGGCGATGAGGGAGGAGGGATGGGAGGGGAGGGAGGGGAGGGAGGGAGGGAGGGGGAGGGAGGGAGGGAGGGAGGGAGGGAGGGAGGGAGGAGAGGGAGGGAGGGGAGGGAGGGGGGAGGGAGGGAGGGAGGGAGGGAGGGAGGGAGGGAGGGAGGGAGGGAGGGATATTAAGAGGCCCTTCACGCTTAGTCAAAGTATATTTAAAGTTGATATAACTAAAGTTATAATTGATTGAACTAGGAATTGTAAGTTATACTGACAAATTGTGTTGTTGACTGAACTATCTTTTATTAGTCAGAGTAAATTTGGTGTAAATTAGGAAAGAGCTTGAAAAAGGAAATAATAAGTTGAAACAACTTGTCATGTTTTCTAGTGAGGGAGACTCTGTCTTATTAAAACACTGTAACTGAGAGACAAACAAACGATTACTGTCTGTTACGATCTCAGAGGTTGAGGACACATTTAGGATGGGCTCCACTCTCATTATTTCATTATTGTTGAGAGACGCTTGTTCTTTCCCCATGATAACTTCCTCTCCACGTTGCGCCTCTGTTTGTGATTCTGTTTATTCAATCAAATCAATCAAATGTATTTCATATAAATCCCTTTTTACATCAATCAGTAAGTGCTTCACAGTTACCCAGCCTAAACTCCAGTAAGCAAGCAAAGATTGCAAAGTGTATTATTGTCGTTAGTTTCTGTCTACTCCATTCAGTGGAAGAGTGAGATAGGGAATTGTTATGAGACTTCAGGAACCTTTGTGTTTGGCCTTAGGAGAGTTGTGACTTCTACAGGAGTGTAACTTCAAGAGTGTGACTTCAAACTCGTTCTGCGTTGGTGGATTTCTTCTTTCTCCCAGACCTAGCCCAGGTAGCACATACAGTGCATTTGGAAAGTATTCAGACCCCTTCACTTTTTCCACATTTTGTTACATTACAGCCCTATTCTAATTGATTAAATAAATAAAATCCTCATCAATCTACAAACAATACCCCATAATGAAAAAAGCGAAAACAGGTTTTTAGAATTTTTGCAAATGTATTAAAAATAAAAACTGAAATACTCAAACTTGAGCTCAGGTGCATCCTGTTTCCATTGATCATACTTGAGATATTTCTACAACTTGATTGGAGTCCACCTGTGGTAAATTCAATTGATTTGGAAAGGTCCACACCTGTCTATATAAGGTCCCACAGTTGACAGTGCATGTCAGAGCAAAAACCAAGCCATGAGGTCGAAAGAATTGTCTGTAAAGAGCTCCGAGACAGGATTTTGTCGAGGCACAGATCTGGGGAAGGTTACCAAAAAATGTCTACAGCATTGAAGGTCCCCAAGAACATAGTGGCCTCCATCATTCTTAAATGGAAGAGGTTTGGAACCACCAAGACCCTTCCTAGAGTTGGTCGCCCGGCCAAACTGAGCAATCGGGGGAGAAGGGCCTTGGTCAGGGAGGTTACCAAGAACCCGATGGTCACTCTGACAGAGCTCCAGAGTTCCTCTGTGGAGATGGGAGAACCTTCCAGAAGGGCAACCATCGCTGCAGCACTCCACTAATCAGGCCTGTATGGTAGAGTGGCCAGACAGAAGCCACTCCTCAGTAAAAGGCACATGACAGCCCACTTGGAGTTTGCCAAAAAGCACCTAAAGGACTCTCAGACCAGGAGAAACAGGATTCTCTGGTCTGATGAAACCAAGATTGAACTCTTTGGCCTGAATGCCAAGCGTCACATCTGGAGGAAACCTGGCGCCATCCCTACGGTGAAGCATGGTGGTAGCAGCATCATGCTGTGGGGATGTTTTTCAGCTGCAGGGACTGGGAGACTAGTCAGGATCGAGGGAAAGATGAACGGACGAAAGTACAGAGAGATCCTTGATGAAAACCTGCTCTAGAGCGCGCAGGACCTAAGACTGGGGTGAAGGTTCACCTTCCAACAAGACAACGACCCTAAACACACAGCCAAGACAATGCAGGAGTGGCTTCGGGACAAGTCTCTGAATGTCCTTGAGTGGCCCAGCCAGTTCCCGGACTTGAACCCGATCGAACATCTCTGGAGAGACCTGAAAATAGCTGTGCAGCGACGCTCCCCATCCAACCTGACAAAGCTTGAAATGATTTGCAGAGAAGAATGGGAGAAACTCCCCAAATACAGGTGTGCCAAGCTTGTAGCGTCGTACCCAAGAAGACTTGAGGCTGTAATCGCTGCCAAAACTGCTTCAACAAAGTACTGAGTAAATGTCACGGTCGCTTACAGACGGGTCAGACCAAGGCGCAGCGTGATATGCATACATGTTTATTTGAACCGAATACACAACTACAAAACAACAAACGAAACGTGAAGTCCAAAGTACACAAACAACATACCTCAACACGGAACAAGATCCCACAACCCACTAGTGCCAATAGGCTGCCTAAGTATGGACCCCAATCAGAGACAACGAGCGACAGCTGCCTCTGATTGGGAACCACACCGGCCAACATAGATCTACACATACTAGAACTACAACATAGAAATACACAACATAGAAACTACACACCCTGACTCAACATATACGAGTCCCCTGAGTCAGGGCGTGACAGTCCCCCCCCCCCCCCCCCCCCCAAAGGTGTGGACTCCGACCGCGCAACATAAACATAACAGGGTAGGGGCCGGGTGGGCATTCCGCCTCGGAGGCGGATCCGGCTCAGGGCGTGACGACCTCTCCCTCTCCGCCTCCCTGTTGCGCCCCTGGTCTGGTCTGGACCTCGGCGCGCTGCTTCCCCTCTCCTTCCTCCCACGAAGTACCAAGCCCTGTCTGGACCCTGGTGTGGGAGACCCCGAACCTGGAGAGGGGCTGACGTCTGGGTCTGGACTGGAGCCGCTGACCGGAGCTGGACTGGGCACCGGTGGATTGGACTGCTCTGGCTCCGGAGTGGAGCCGCTGACCGGATCTGGACTGGACCCCAGTGGAGCGGACTGCTCTGGCTCCGGAGTGGAGCCGCTGACCGGAGCTGGATCAGGCACCGGTGGAGCGGACTGCTCTGGCTCCGGAGTGGAGCCGCTGACCGGATCTGGACTGGACCCCGGTGGAGCGGACTGCTCTGGCTCCGGAGTGGAGCAGCTGACCGGAGCTGGATCAGGCACCGGTGGAGCGGACTGCTCTGGCTCCGGAGTGGAGCCGCTGACCGGAGCTGAACTGGGCACCGGTGGAGCGGACTGCTCTGGCTCCGGAGTAGAGCAGCTGACCGGTGCCGGGCACCGGTCCTGACTGGACACACGCACTTGGTGCGAGGAGTAGGAACAGGCCGGACTGGGCTGGCGATGCACACCACTGGCTTGGTGCGAGGGGCAGGAACAGGCCGGGCCGGGCTGGCGACGCGCTCCACTGGCTTGGTGCGAGGGACAGGAACAGGCCGGACCGGGCTAGCGACGCGCACCACTGGCTTGGTGCGAGGGGCAGGAACAGGCCGGGCCGGGCTGGCGACGCGCACCACTGGCTTGGGGCGAGGGACAGGAACAGGCCGGACCGGGCTGGCGACACGCACCACTGGCTTGGTGCGAGGGGCAGGAACAGGCCGGGCCGGGCTGGCGACACGCACCACTAGTTTGGTGCGAGGGACAGGAACAGGCCGGACCGGGCTGGCGACGCGCACCACTGGCTTGGTGCGAGGGGCAGGAACAGGCCGGGCCGGGCTGGCGACGCGCACCACTGGCTTGGTGCGAGGGGCAGGAACAGGCCGGGCCGGACTGGCGACGCGCACCACTGGCTTGGTGCGAGGGGCAGGAACAGGCCGGGCTGGCGACGCGCACCACTGGCTTGGTGCGAGGAGCAGGAACGGGCCGGACCGGACTGCGAAGGTGGACTGGAGGTCTGGAGCGGAGAGCTGGCACAACCCGTCCTGGCTGGCTACCCACTTTCACACTACACGTGCGGGGCACTGGCACAGGACGCACTGGGCTGTGCCGGCGCACTGGCGACACAGTACGTAGCTCTGCATAACACGGAGCTTGCCCAGTCATACGCCTTCTCGCGTGAGTATGGGGAGTTGGCTCTGCTCTTACCCTAGGCTCCGCCAACCACCCTTTTAGCCCCCCCCAATTTTTTTATTGGGGCTGTATACCGCGCCTCCACCATTTCTAATTTGGTAATGTTCTAGGATCATTCTCCAACTGGTTTGACGTTGGGAATGTTCTCAAATAGTTCAGAGAACGTTAAGAAAACAACGTCCTTCTGTGGGAAAAATCAGTACTTCAGCATAAAGTTTCCTACAGGTTTCCTCATGGTTCTGTTTAAAGTTATGTTCTCAAATTGTTCAGAGAACGTTAAAAAGCAATGTTCTTCTGTGGGAATTTCTGTACTTCCACAGAACATTGGAAGTTCCCAAGTGGTTCTATTTAATGGCATATTTTTACTACATTCTCTGAACGTTCTCAAAAATGATCTTAATGAGTGCTTGTTTCCTTTGAAATGGGGTGTGTTTGAATAAAATAAAATGTATAGCTTTGTATGAGATAAAACACATGGCATGCTAGCTCCATCCTGGTGGCTCAGTGGACT
>LR778288.1:107500-117500 GCA_902810595.1 Coregonus sp. 'balchen' | reverse complement strand
ACACACACTTTCACACACACAAAAAAAAACACAACACACACAACACACACACACACACACATACAACAACAAACAAAGTCCACACACACATCACCACACCACACACAACACACCCCCACCACACACACCACACACACACACACACCCAGAAGAAACAACACCACACACACACACACACACACACACAGAAGAACAACCACACACCCACACACACACACACCACACAGGTCTGTGGTGTCCGGGTTTGACTAATCTCTGAGAGCCACAGCTTCATGCTTTACCCATGAGTAGGCAACGTGGGGGCGCCTGTCTCAGACCAGCATAAGGACTCTAAAACCTATAGGCACGAGTGTGTGTGTGTAGTGTGTGTTGTGTGGTGTGTGTGTGTGTGGGTGTGTGTGTGTGTGTGCTGGGGGGGTGTGTGTGTGTGGTGTGTGTGTGTGTGTGTGTGTGTGGGCACGGACCCGGCCATGCTATCTAGAGGCTGGGAAACGCACTGGACCAACAACCGACAATGGAAGATCTACAACCAGAACATCGTCTGATACCTGAGAGTAGAGGGGCGGTTATGCTCTCCTATATAGGTAGCTCTCCTCTCTCTAGCGTCTCTCTCTCTCTCTCTATTCTCTAGATCTCTCCATCAGAGCTCTTCCTCGATCTCTCCACTAATATCTACATTTCAGACCCAATAGTAGTCAGGCGTCTGGCTGCCACCCACTCAGCTCTTTCCCTCTTTAAAAACAAATGTTTTCTTCTTTCCTCTACTCTCGACTTCAGGGAAGTGACAACAAAAAAAGGAGGCGGAAGAGGGAGGAGAGAGAGAGAGAAGAGAGGAGAGAGAGGAGATATAGAAAAACAATCATATCTCTCTATTATGATCCTCTCTATCTCTTCTCTCTTTTTCTACTACTATCGATATCTCTCTCTCTCTTATCCTTTCACCTCTACCCTCCTCTCAATCGCCTTCTCCCCCTCCACTCCTTCTCTCCTCTCCTTCCTGCTTCTCCTCTCTCTATGCTCTGTCATTCCCAGACAGGTTATTCATTGTACTGACAGACAGTAACAACATGGCTGCTGCTCAACACATTATAAACCTCAACTAGAGTCATTTCGTTCACTGCTTTTACTAGCTGTTTTTCTTCCTTTACTGGCTGTTCCACCGGACCCTACCAGATTGACTCTCTGTCTGTCTGACTGTCTGATTCATGTGACTGTCTGATTCATCTGACTGTCTGATTCATGTGATGCGTCGAGCACCTCTTAAATCAGATCTGAATCCTCCAGGCAGCTTGTTCCATAAACCATAAACCAGGCTGACAGGTTGGCCTTGAAGCACCCTGTTTAATCCCTGTGTTTTACAGTGTTTCCCTGACGCTGCGGAGCCTGTTAAAGGGGCAAGCTGGGATTCAAACAACAGCAAAGCCTTCACTCTGACACTTTTTTTAGTTTATAAAATGTACCAATCCCAGATTGCCCTTTAAAGATCTAGACCTCTAGCTGCCTCAGTAACTCTGGTACCATTGGTCTAGATGGACTGGGTCCTATAGCACTACACTAACTACACTAACTACACTGACTACACTGACTACACTGACTACACTAACTACACTAACTACACTAACTACACTGACTACACTAACTACACTAAATACACTAACTACACTAACTACACTAACTAAACCAACTGCACTAACTACACTAACTACACTACTACAACTACTACAACTACACTAACTACACTAACTAAACTAACTACACTGACTACACTAACTACACTGACTACACTAACTAAACTAACTACACTAACTACACTAACTATACTAACTACACTAACTACACTGACTACACTAACTGCACTAACTACACTAACTGCAGTAGCAAGCTCAGTAAACCCCACCACCCCCAGCTTGTGACCCAGTCACCCCACTTAACCCAATTGGAGACCCAGTCACCCCACTACCCCCATCTGCAGACCCAGTCACCCCACTAACCCCAGCTGGAGACCCAGTCATCCCACTAACCCCAGCTGGAGACCCAGTCACCTCACTAACCTTAGCAGGGGACCCAGTCACCCCACTAACCCCAGCTGGAGACCCAGTCACCCCACTACCCCCATCTGCAGACCCAGTCACCCCACTAACCCCAGCTGGAGACCCAGTCACCCCACTAACCCCAGCTGGAGACCCAGTCACCCCACTAACCCCAGTTGAAGACCCAGTCACCCCACTAACCCCAGCTGTTTACCCAGTCACCCCACTAACCCCAGTTGAAGACCCAGTCACCCCACTAACCCCAGCTGTTTACCCAGTCACCCCAGTAACCCCAGTTGAAGACCCAGTCACCTCACTTAACCCAGTTGAAGACCCAGTCATCCCACTAACCCCAGCTGGAGACCCAGTCACCCCACTAACCCCAGTTATAAGACCCAGTCACCCCACTAACCCCACTAACCCCAGCTGAAGACCCAGTCACCCCACTAACCCCAGTTGAAGACCCAGTCACCCCACTAACCCCAGTTGAAGACCTAGTCACCCCACTAACCCCAGTTGAAGACCTAGTCACCCCACTAACCCCAGCAGGGGACCCAGTCATCCCACTAACCCCAGCTGGAGACCCAGTCATCCCACTAACCCCTGCTGTTTACCCAGTCACCCCACTAACCCCAGTTGAAGACCCAGTCACCCCACTAACCCCAGTTGGAATATATCTCAAACAGGACGTTGCCTGAACCATATCTATGAAAGGAATGGCAGGACCTCATTGTCTGTTGCCAACGTTGAGAGATATGTATGACAAATTAATGGCCCTCATGCTGAAAATAACACACACATTGTACGGGTGGCAATGAGAAGGCCTCCTCGTGGAGACACCTTCACTCATGTTATCCTAGGCCCGGAACCCAGGAGACCTGAAGCCCCACCCCATAGCACTCCACTATATACCATTCCCACTGGTCACAGGTGCAGCTGGTCATCTATAACCAGGGATAGAGGGAAGAGAGAACAAACAAACAACATCATACCACAGCATAATGACATTACAAATACTAAACAGATCAAGGTGAAATTATGAAAGTATGCATATATCTGTACATTGATGAAATATGGATTATGACCGGATCACGTGACGAGGAAGTAGGGAGCAAAAAGTTTGGTGGTGATACAGCGCTTCTGGATTCCTCTAATTTGGAGTGGGATCCAGAGATGGACAGTAAAGCCATGAAATGTGAGACCTGTCATATATTTCTGTTCACCGTAGAGGATGAATGTACTGACTTCTACACATGCCTCAAAAGACCGAATCATTTAACAGAACAGGAGAACAGGGTCCTGAAGGAACGTCTCGCTCTGGCTAAGGAGACTTCAAGACGGCAATGCTGTTTTTTGATGCAACAATTCTAAATGACAGAGGGGATAATCCAGGGTGCTCTATGACATTGGGCTCCTCTGCAGTAGCTACTTTAGGATGCCACCTTGGCCCACTTTCCCATATTAAACACATCCCACTGACGAGAACCGGAGAACTGCTGCGTATTGCTCTTCACCGTCAGAGGCCAAAGTGGAATGGATTAAGAGGTAGGAGAGGAGGAATATTCCAACGTATCCGTATCCTCCCTCTGCCCTCTCGTCCAGACAGCTGGTCTCTGACTGTTTCATGGCTCTGAGGCCCCTGACTTCCCCTGGGGCCCTCCGCTACTCTTCCACTTCCCCTGACTTCCCCTGACTTCCCCTGACTTCCCCTGGGGCCCTCCGCTACTCTTCCACTTCCCCTGACTTCCCCTGGGGCCCTCCGCTACTCTTCCACTTCCCCTGACTTCCCCTGACTTCCCCTGACTTCCCCTGACTTCCCCTGACTTCCCCTGACTTCCCCTGACTTCCCCTGACTTCCCTGGGGCCCTCCGCTACTCTTCCACTTCCCCTGACTTCCCCTGGGGCCCTCCGCTACTCTTCCACTTCCCCTGACTTCCCCTGACTTCCCCTGACTTCCCCTGACTTCCCCTGGGGCCCTCCGCTACTCTTCCACTTCCCCTGACTTCCCCTGGGGCCCTCCGCTACTCTTCCACTTCCCCTGACTTCCCCGGGGGCCCTCCGCTACTCTTCCACTTCCCTGACTTCCCCGGGGGCCCTCCGCTACTCTTCCACTTCCCCGGACTTCCCCGGGGGCCCTCCGCTACTCTTCCACTTCCCCTGACTTCCCCTGACTTCCCCTGGGGCCCTCCGCTACTCTTCCACTTCCCCTGACTTCCCCTGACTTCCCCTGGGGCCCTCCGCTACTCTTCCACTTCCCCTGACTTCCCCTGGGGCCCTCCGCTACTCTTCCACTTCCCCTGACTTCCCCGGGGGCCCTCCGCTACTCTTCCACTTCCCCTGACTTCCCCGGGGGCCCTCCGCTACTCTTCCACTTCCCCTGACTTCCCCTGGGGCCCTCCGCTACTCTTCCACTTCCCCTGACTTCCCCTGGGGCCCTCCGCTACTCTTCCACTTCCCCTGACTTCCCCGGGGGCCCTCCGCTACTCTTCCACTTCCCCTGACTTCCCCGGGGGCCCTCCGCTACTCTTCCACTCCACCTCAGCTCCCTATGGAACGCCCCCCAGAAAGCCCCCCCCCCCCCCCCCAGGCTCGCAGCGACCCTCTCTTCGTCCTCCAGTGGAGCTCCATAGTTAGGGATGTAGTGGTTGTTATAGGGAGCTCCATAGTTAGGTATGTAGTGGTTGTTATAGGGCGCTCCATAGATAGGGATGTGGTGGTTGTTATAGGGCGCTCCATAGATAGGGATGTGGTGGTTGTTATAGGGCGCTCCATAGATAGGGATGTGGTGGTTGTTATAGGGCGCTCCATAGATAGGGATGTGGTGGTTGTTATAGGGCGCTCCATAGATAGGGATGTGGTGGTTGTTATAGGGCGCTCCATAGATAGGGATGTGGTGGTTGTTATAGGGCGCTCCATAGATAGGGATGTGGTGGTCGCGGAAGCCAGGACGCACAGCTTCCCTTGAGTCCATGTTCGTGACATAGATCACCAGGTCCCTGCTGTAACGGCGAGGCACCCGAATGCTCACACAGTAGTCATTCATGTTGGTACAAACAACATCAATCTTCATAAATTGGAGCAAAAATTGACTTCAGAGTCTCATAGACAAACTACAGGAGACAGCAGGTTTTCATGTCCAGGCCTCCACCAGGTTATGGAACGCTTTAGTCCTCTCCTCTGGTACACTGATGGATTAAAATCCTACTGTTCCTCGATGGATTTGGAGTACATTAACACGTTTGGCCAAAGTCTTACAAGAGGGATGGCTTGCATCCACGCTGACCCTCAACACGGGGGCCCTTCAGGGGTGTGTGCTTAGTCCCCTCCTGTACTCCTTGTTCACCCATGCCTGCGTGGCCGCGCACGATTCCAACGCCATCATTAAGTTTGCTGACGACGCAACAGTGGTGGGTCTGATCACCGACGACGATGACACAGCCTATAGGGGGGAGGTCAGAGACCTGGCAGTGTGGTACCAAGACAATAACCTCTCCGTCAACGTCAGCAAGACAAAGGAGCTACAGGAAACTTTGGGCCAAGCACGTCTCATCGTCGTCAGTGATCATGCCTACCACCATTGTGTCATCGGCAAACTTAATGATGGTGTTGGATTTGTGCGCGGCCACTTCCATTTGCAGAGGAAGGTGTTCAGTCCCAGGGTCCTTAGCTTAGTGAGGCGCTTGGAGGGCACTATGGTGTTGAAGGCTGAGCTGTAGCCAATGAATAGCATTCTCACGTAGGTGTTCCTTTTGTCCAGGTGTGAAAGGGCAGTGTGGAGCGCAATAGAGATTGTGTAATCTGTGAATCTGTTGGGTCAGTATGAGAATTGGAGTGGGTCCAGTGTTTCTGTGATGATGGTGTTGATGTGAGCCATGACCAGCCTTCCAAAGCATTTCATGGCTACAGATGTGAGTGCTAAGGGGCGATAGTCATTTAGACAGGTTACCTTGGCGTTCTTGGGCACAGGGACTATGGTGGTCTGCTTCAAACATGTAGGTATTACAGACTGGGTCAGGGAGAGGTTGAAAATGTCAGTGAAGACACATGCCAGATGGTCAGCGCATTCTCTGAGTACGCGTCCTGGTAATCCGTCTGTCCCTGCGGCCTTGTTAACCTGTTTCAAGGTCTTACTCACATCGGCTATGGAGAGCGTGATCACACAGTTGTCCGGAGCGGCTGGTGCTCTCATGCAGGGTTCAGTGTTGCTTGCCACGAAGCGAACATAGAAGGCATTTAGCTCGTCTGGTAGACTTGCGTCACTGGGCAGCTCTTGGCTCGGTTTCCCGTTGTAACCTGTGATAGTTTGCTAGCCCTGCCACATCTGACGAGCGTCAGAGCTGGTGCAGTAGGATTCCATCTTAGTCTACTGACTCTTTGCCTGTTTGATGGTTCGTCAGTGGGCATAGCGGGATTTCTTAGAAGCATCCGGATTAGTGTCCCGCTCCTTGAAAGCAGCAGCTCTAGCTTTTAGCTCAATGCGGATGTTGCCTGTAATCCATGGCATCAGTTTATGGTGGTAAATAGACAGCTAGAAAAAATCTAGATGAAAACTCTCTTGGTAGATAGTCACTTTATAATGAGGTATTCTAACGCAGGCAAACAGAACCTCCAGACTTCCTGTATATAGCCATGTTATTACCTGGTACTTCCTGTATATAGCCATGTTATTACCTGGTACTTCCTGTATATAGCCGTGTTATTACCTGGTACTTCCTGTATATAGGCGTGTTATTACCTGGTACTTCCTGTAATAGGCATGTTATTACCTGGTACTTCCTGTATATAGCCATGTTATTACCTGGAACTTCCTGTATATAGCCATGTTATTACCTGGTACTTCCTGTATATAGCCGTGTTATTACCTGGTACTTCCTGTATATAGCCATGTTATTACCTGGTACTTCCTGTATATAGCCGTGTTATTACCTGGTACTTCCTGTATATAGGCATGTTATTACCTGGTACTTCCTGTATATAGCCATGTTATTACCTGGTACTTCCTGTATAAAGGGCTCGTAACTGAGCATTTCACGGTAAAGTCTACACCTGTTGTTTTTCAGCGCGTGTGACAAATACAATTTGATTTGATTTGAAAGGGGCAAAAGTTATCTCGACCAACACGGAGGAGGCTCTAATAAAAGATTGACTCAAAAATAGCCCAACCCCTGCTCAGGTAACTCATCCCATTCCCAGTATTTCACAGCGTTATCATAGTACTGCTACAGATATTCCCAGGGGTATTGTCAGTAACAATCTTGTGACCATAAAGTTGAATCCCACTGTTAGCTCTGTTACTGTTAGCCCTGTTACTGTTAGCTCTGTTACTGTTAGCTCTGTTACTGTTAGCTCTGTTACTGTTAGCTCTGTTACTGTTAGCCCTGTTACTGTTAGCTCTGTTACTGTTAGCTCTGTTACTGTTAGCTCTGTTACTGTTAGCTCTGTTACTGTTAGCCCTGTTACTGTTAGCTCTGTTACTGTTAGCTCTGTTACTGTTAGCTCTGTTACTGTTAGCTCTGTTACTGTTAGCCCTGTTACTGTTAGCTCTGTTACTGTTAGCTCTGTTACTGTTAGCTCTGTTACTGTTAGCCCCATTGGGAAGCCCACTGTGGTCAGCTCGTCCAGTGCTATTATTTCTAATACCCTGAGTATGGAGACCCCCCGCTGTTTTCAAATCATGTAGAGGGTTGGGCTGTTACCTATCAACGTACAGAGGCTGATGTCAAAGATGGACCTTTCTGTTTATCTGGGTGCATGACACCAGCTCAGATATGTTGGTTCTCACAGAGACTTGGATAAAAGGCTCGATCCCGGATAAGGACATTGCTGATTACAACACCTTCAGTTACGACAGACTGGAAAAGGTGGAGGGGTGGCTATATACAGCGTGAAAAAGGTGGAGGGGTGGCTATATACAGCATGAAAAAGGTGGAGGGGTGGCTATATACAGTATGAAAAAGGTGGAGGGGTGGCTATATACAGCATGAAAAAGGTGGAGGGGTGGCTATATACAGCATGAAAAAGGTGGAGGGGTGGCTATATACAGCATGAAAAAGGTGGAGGGGTGGCTATATACAGCATGAAAAAGGTGGAGGGGTGGCTATATACAGCATGAAAAAGGTGGAGGGGTGGCTATATACAGTATGAAAAAGGTGGAGGGGTGGCTATATACAGCATGAAAAAGGTGGAGGGGTGGCTATATACAGTATGAATAAGGTGGAGGGGTGGCTATATACAGCGTGAAAAAGGTGGAGGGGTGGCTATATACAGCATGAATAAGGTGGAGGGGTGGCTATATACAGCATGAAAAAGGTGGAGGGGTATATATAGCTATAGCTGGCTATATACAGTGTGTGTAATCAGCTTGACTGTTTTCTCTGGATGAATTTCAGGGACTTTCCATTCAGCTCTGCGGTCATCCCCTTTCCCGCTCTTTACACACACACACACACACACACACACACACGCACACACACACACACACACACACACACGCACACGCACGCGCACGCGCACGCGCACAACACACACACACACACACACACACACACACACACACACACACACACACACACACACACACACACACACACACACACACACACACACACACACACACACACACACACACACACACAGATGTCCTCTAACCCAGGCTCAACACTCAGCCCTCAGCCCAGATAAGGCACTCAGCCCTCAGCCCAGATAAGGCACTCAGCCCTCAGCCCAGATAAGGCACTCAGCCCTCAGCCCAGATAAGGCACTCAGCCCTCAGCCCAGATAAGGCACTCAGCCCTCAGCCCAGATAAGGCACTCAGCCCTCAGCCCAGATAAGGCACTCAGCCCTCAGCCCAGATAAGGTTCGCAACAGTCAGTCAATCATCTGTAGACATTCTCTATAAGGTGTAATTATGTCATAAACAAACTGTATTTACTGTCAGGGGACACCTAACTTAATGCAGATGAGGTCTCTCTCACACACACATACAATGAGAAATTGTCTTCTGTGGTATTTATCCCAGCTAGTGTTGTTGACAGTGGAACGTCCAAATGTTGTCCTGGTCTTGAATAAACCTATTGACCACAGTTAGGGCCCACACCACAGCTGGTACCTATTGACCACAGTTAGGGCCCACACCACAGCTGGTACCTATTGACCACAGTTAGGGCCCACACCACAGCTGGTATTCAATGTCCAGTACAATCTCTCTTTTACAATCTCTCTCTCTCTCAGTTTTATGATTCACTACAGAAGAGTCAGTTCTATGATTCACCACAGAAGAGTCCGTTTTATGATTCACCACAGAAGAGTCAGTTTTTATGATTCACTACAGTACGTCCAGGCAATGAAAAGACATCTGAAAGAATATACTTTTTGACAGAAACACCACGTGTATAACAAACACAAAACGTCCCAGTTATGTCAATTCTACTGTATGTACAGTATGGTATCATACTCTGTGTATACACTGTCACCTACCGTATGGTATGTTTAAAGTATCATACTCTGTCACCTACCGTATATTATGTTTAAAGTATCATACTCTGTCACCTACCGTATAGTATGTTTAAAGTATCATACTCTGTGACCTACATAATAGTATGTTTAAAGTATCATACTCTGTGTATACTCTGTCACCTACCGTATAGTATGTTTAAAGTATCATACTCTGTGACCTACATATTAGTATGTTTAAAGTATCATACTCTGTGACCTACCGTATATTATGTTTAAAGTATCATACTCTGTCACCTACCGTATATTATGTTTAAAGTATCATACTCTGTCACCTACCGTATAGTATGTTTAAAGTATCATACTCTGTGACCTACATAATAGTATGTTTAAAGTATCATACTCTGTGACCTACATAATAGTATGTTTAAAGTATCATACTCTGTGACCTACATAATGGTTTGTTTAAAGTATCATACTCTGTGACCTACAGAATAGTCTGTTTAAAGTATATACT
>LR778288.1:0-102500 GCA_902810595.1 Coregonus sp. 'balchen' | reverse complement strand
TAACACAGGTACCAGGTGAGTGTCCTAACTAACACAGGTACCAGGTGAGTGTCCTAACTACTAAGGTACCAGGTGAGAGTCCTAACTAACACAGGTACCAGGTGAGTGTCCTAACTAACACAGGTACCAGGTGAGAGTCCTAACTAACACAGGTACCAGGTGAGTGTCCTAACTACTAAGGTACCAGGTGAGAGTCCTAACTACTAAGGTACCAGGTGAGAGTCCTAACTAACACAGGTACCAGGTGAGTGTCCTAACTAATACAGGTACCAGGTGAGAGTCCTAACTACTAAGGTACCAGGTGAGAGTCCTAACTTACACAGGTACCAGGTGAGAGTCCTAACTAACACAGGTACCAGGTGAGAGTCCTAACTACTAAGGTACCAGGTGAGAGTCCTAACTACTGAGGTACCAGGTGAGAGTCCTAATGAACACAGGTACAAGGGCACTACTACATTCCCAATCTAATGAGACAGGGTGAAGCAGGGTTAATTTACGTCAGCTGTGATGTCACACCTCAACATGTAGGCCACACTGTAATGGACATGCTACAGAACAGACACAGACAGAACTATAGTCCAGCAGAACAGACAGAACTATAGTCCAGCAGAACAGACAGATTTATAGTCCAGCAGAACAGACAGAACTATAGTCCAGCAGAACAGACAGAACTATAGTCCAGCAGAACAACAGAACTATAGTCCAGCAGAACAGACAGAACTATAGTCCAGCAGAACAGACAGAACTATAGTCCAGCAGAACAGACAGAACTATAGTCCAGCAGAACAGACAGAACTATAGTCCAGCAGAACAGACAGAACTATAGTCCAGCAGAACAGACAGAACTATAGTCCAGCAGAACAGACAGAACTATAGTCCAGCAGAACAACAGAACTATAGTCCAGCAGAACAGACAGAACTATAGTCCAGCAGAACAGACAGAACTATAGTCCAGCAGAACAGACAGAACTATAGTCCAGCAGAACAGACAGGACTATAGTCCAGCAGAACAGACAGAACTATAGTCCAGCAGAACAGACAGAACTATAGTCCAGCAGAACAGACAGAACTATAGTCCACAGAACAGACAGAACTATAGTCCAGCAGAACAGACAGAACTATAGTCCAGCAGAACAGACAGAACTATAGTCCAGCAGAACAGACAGAACTATAGTCCAGCAGAACAGACAGAACTATAGTCCAGCAGAACAGACAGAACTATAGTCCAGCAGAACAGACAGAACTATAGTCCAGCAGAACAGACAGAACTATAGTCCAGCAGAACAGACAGAACTATAGTCCAGCAGAACAGACAGAACTATAGTCCAGCAGAACAGACAGAACTATAGTCCAGCAGAACAGACAGAACTATAGTCCAGCAGAACAGACAGAACTATAGTCCAGCAGAACAGACAGAACTATAGTCCCAGCAGAACAGACAGAACTATAGTCCAGCAGAACAGACAGAACTATAGTCCAGCAGAACAGACAGAACTATAGTCCCAGCAGAACAGACAGAACTATAGTCCAGCAGAACAGACAGAACTATAGTCCAGCAGAACAGACAGAACTATAGTCCAGCAGAACAGACAGACTATAGTCCCAGCAGAACAGACAGAACTATAGTCCAGCAGAACAGACAGAACTATAGTCCAGCAGAACAGACAGAACTATAGTCCAGCAGAACAGACAGAACTATAGTCCAGCAGAACAGACAGAACTATAGTCCAGCAGAACAGACAGAACTATAGTCCAGCAGAACAGACAGAACTATAGTCCAGCAGAACAGACAGAACTATGTCCAGCAGAACAGACAGAACTATAAGTCCAGCATAACAGACATGGAAACTATAGTCCAGCAAGAAAACAGACAGACACTATAGTTCCAGCAGAACAGACAGAAGACTTCCAGCAGACAGACAAACTATAGTCCCAGAACAACGAAAAACTATAGTCCAGCAGAACAGACAGAACTATAGTCATCAGAACAGACCAGAACTATAGTCCAGCAACAGACAGAACTATAGTCCAGCAGAACAGACAGAACTATAGTCCAGCAGACAGACCAGAACTATAGTCCAGCAGAACAGACAGAACTATAGTCCCAGCAGGAACAGACAGACCTATAGTCCAGCAGAACAGACAGAACTATAGTCCAGCAGAACAACCAGACTATAGTCCAGCAGAACAGACAGAACTATAGTCCAGCAGAACAGACAGACTATAGTCCAGCAGAACAGACAGAACTATAGTCCAGCAGAACAGACAAACTATAGTCCAGCAGAACAGACAGAACTATAAGTCCAGCAGAACAGACAGAACTATAGTCCCAGCAGAACATACAGACTTAGTCCAGCAGAACAGACAGAACTATGTCCAGCAGAACAGACAGAACAATAGTCCACAGAACAGACAGAACTTAGTCCCAGCAGAACAGACAGAACTATAGTCCAGCAGAACAGACAGAACTATAGTCCAGCAGAACAGACAGAACTATAGTCCAGAACAACAAACTATAGTCCAGCAGAACAGACAGAACTATAGTCCAGCAGAACAGACAGAACTATAGTCCAGCAGAACAGACAGGAACTATAGTCCAGCAGAACAGACAGAACTATAGTCCAGCAGAACAGACAGGACTATAGTCCAGCAGAACAGACAGAACTATAGTCCAGCAGAACAGACAGACTATAGTCCAGCAGAACAGACAGACTATAGTCCCAGAACAGACAGGACTATAGTCCAGCAGAACAGACAGAACTATAGTCCAGCAGAACAGAACATAACTAAGTAGTCCAGCAGAACAGACAGACTATAGTCCAGCAGAACAGACAGAACTATAGTCCAGCAGAACAGACAGAACTATAGTCCAGCAGAACAGACAGAACTATAGTCCAGCAGAACAGACAGAACTATAGTCCAGCAGAACAGACAGAACTAAAAAATAGTCCAGCAGAACAGACAGAACTATAGTCCAGCAGAACAGACAGAACTATAGTCCAGCAGAACAGACAGAACTATAGTCCAGCAGAACAGACAGAACTATAGTCCAGCAGAACAGACAGAACTATAGTCCAGCAGAACAGACAGAACTATAGTCCAGCAGAACAGACAGAACTATAGTCCAGCAGAACAGACAGAACTATAGTCCAGCAGAACAGACAGAACTATAGTCCAGCAGAACAGACGAAGAGACAATAGTCCAGCAGAACAGACAGAACTATAGTCCAGCAGAACAGACAGAACTATAGTCCAGCAGAACAGACAGAACTATAGTCCAGCAGAAACAGACAGAACTATAGTCCAGCAGAACAGACAGAACTATAGTCCACAAAACAGACAGAACTATAGTCCAGCAGAACAGACAGAACTATAGTCCAGCAGAACAGACAGAACTATAGTCCAGCAGAACAGACAGAACTATAGTCCAGCAGAACAGACAGAACTATAGTCCAGCAGAACAGACAGAACTATAGTCCAGCAGAACAGACAGAACTATAGTCCAGCAGAACAGACAGAACTATAGTCCAGCAGAACAGACAGATATAGTCCAGCAGAACAGACAGAACTATAGTCCAGCAGAACAGACAGAACTATAGGCAGAACAGACAGAACTATAGTCCAGCAGAACAGACAGAACTATAGTCCAGCAGAACAGACAGAACTATAGTCCAGCAGAACAGACAGAACTATAGTCCAGCAGAACAGACAGAACTATAGTCCAGCAGAACAGACAGAACTATAGGCAGAACAGACAGAACTATAGTCCAGCAGAACAGACAGAACTATAGTCCAGCAGAACAGACAGAACTATAGTCCAGCAGAACAGACAGAACTATAGTCCAGCAGAACAGCAAGCCTGTCCCTATCTATCAGTCGCAACGACATACAGTGAGGGAAAAAAGTATTTGATCCCCTGCTGATTTTGTACGTTTGCCCACTGACAAAGACATGATCAGTCTATAATTTTAATGTTAGGTTTATTTGAACAGTGAGAGACAGAATAACAACAACAAAATGCATGTCAAAAATGTTATAAATTGATTTGCCTTTTAATGAGGGAAATAAGTATTTGACCCCTCTGCAAAAACATGACTTAGTACTTGGTGGAAAAACCCTTGTTGGCAATCACAGAGGTCAGACGTTTCTTGTAGTTGGCCACCAGGTTTGCACACATCTCAGGAGGGATTTTGTTCCACTCCTCTTTGCAGATCTTCTCCAAGTCATTAAGGTTTTGAGGCTGACGTTTGGCAACTCGAACCTTCAGCTCCCTCCACAGATTTTCTATGGGATTAAGGTCTGGAGACTGGCTAGGCCACTCCAGGACCTTAATGTGCTTCTTCTTGAGCCACTCCTTTGTTGCCTTGGCCGTGTGTTTTGGGTCATTGTCATGCTGGAATACCCATCCACGACCCATTTTCCATGCCCTGGCTGAGGGAAGGAGGTTCTCACACAAGATTTGACGGTACATGGCCCCGTCCATCGTCCCTTTGACGCGGTGAAGTTGTCCTGTCCCCTTAGCAGAAAAACACCCCCAAAGCATAATGTTTCCACCTCCGTGTTTGACGGTGGGGATGGTGTTCTTGGGGTCATAGGCAGCATTCCTCCTCCTCCAAACATGCGAGTTGAGTTGATGCCAAAGAGCTCGATTTTGGTCTCATCTGACCACAAACCTTTCACCCAGTTCTCCTCTGAATCATTCAGATGTTCATTGGCAAACTTCAGACAGGCCTGTATATGTGCTTTCTTTAGCAGGGGGACGTTGCAGGCGCTGCAGGATTTCAGTCCTTCACGGCGTAGTGTGTTACCAATTGTTTTCTTGGTGACTATGGTCCCAGCTGCCTTGAGATCATTGACAAGATCCTCCCGTGTAGTTCTGGGCTGATTCCTCACCGTTCTCATGATCATTGCAACTCCACAAGGTGAGATCTTGCATGGAGCCCCAGGCTGAGGGAGATTGACAGTTCTTTTGTGTTTCTTCCATTTGCGAATAATCGCACCAACTGTTGTCACCTTCTCACCAAGCTGCTTGGCAATGGTCTTGTAGCCCATTCCAGCCTTGTGTAGGTCTACAATCTTGTCCCTGACATCCTTGGAGAGCTCTTTGGTCTTGGCCATGGTGGAGAGTTTGGAATCTGATTGATTGATTGCTTCTGTGGACACTCCCTTTAAGAGTGTGCTCCTAATCTCAGCTCATTACCTGTATAAAAGACACTTGGGAGCCAGAAATCTTTCTGATTGAGAGGGGGTCAAATACTTATTTCCCTCATTATAATGCAAAATCACATTTTGACATGCTTTTTTCTGGATTTTTTTGTTGTTATTCTGTATCTCACTGTTCAAATAAACCTACCATTACAATTATAGACTGATCATGTCTTTGTCAGTGGGCAAATGTACAAAATCAGCAGGGGATCAAATACTGTTTTCCCTCACTGTATCTCATGCCCAAAATGTCCTGTTACCTCATCAACCAGGATGTTGTGTAACAGCAGACATCTCAACATGACCAATGAGACACTCACAGCCTTTTATGTTCCAGTTCCTGTTCTAGTTCTCTAGTTCTCTCTACAGTATCTATTACAACCGCCCTGTAGATGTGGAACACTGGACAACAGAGAAACAGACATCTATACAGTACTAGCTAACAGGGCACACTCCTTCTGCTCCTCCTCCTTCCCCTCCTCCTTCTCCTCCTTGCCCTCCTCTTCCTCCTTCCCCTCCTCCTCCTCCTCCTCCTCCTCCTCCTCCTCCTCCTCCTCCTCCTCCTCCTCCTCCTCTTCCCCTCCTCCTCCTCCTCCTCCTCCTCCTCCTCCTCCTCCGCCTCCACTTCCTCATTCCCCTCCTCCTCCTCTTCCTCCTTCCCCTCCTCCTCTTCCCCTCATCCTCCTCCCACTTCTCTTCCTCCTTCCCCTCCTCCATTTTCCCCCCCCTTTTCCTCCTCCTCCCCCCCCTTCCCCTCCTCCTCCTCCTCTTCCTCCTTCCCCTCCTCCTCATCTTCCTCCTCCTCCTCCTTCCCCCCTCCTCCTCCTCCTCCTCCCCCTTCCCCTCCTCCTCCTCTTTTTTTCTTCCTCCTCCTCCCCCCTCCTCCCCCTTTCCCCCTCCCCTCCTCCTCCTCCTCCCCTCCCCCTCCCCCCCTCCCCCTCCTCCCTTCCTCCCCCTTTCCCCTCCTCCCCCCTCCTCCTCCTCCTCCTCCCCCCCTCCTCCTCCTCCTTCCCCCTCCTCCTCCTCTTCCCTTCCCCCCTTTCCTTCCCCCCCTCCTCTCCCCTCCCCCCCTTCCTCCTCCTCCTCCTCCTCCTCCTCCTCCTTCCCCTTCCCCCTCCTTTTCCCTCCTTCCTCCCTTCCCCTCCTTTCTCCTCCTCCCCCCCTTTCCCCCCCTTCCTCCTCCTTTTCCCCTCCTCCTCCCTTCCCTTTCCCCTCCTCCTCCTCCTTTTCCTCTCTAACCACCCCTCTCCTCTTCCTCCCTCCAGACCCTCGCCAGTCTCAGTCATCTCCTTCCTGGTCCTATGAGCAGCCCTACCCGTCCTACCTGAATCCCATGACCTCCCCCTCCGTCCACTCCACCACCCCCCTCTCCTCCAGCCGAGCCCACTGGCCTGCCCAACATCACTGACGTGCCCCGACACCTGCCAGGTAACACATACACACACACACACACACACACACACACACACACACACACACACACACACACACACACACACACACACACACACACACACACACACACACACACACACACTAACCCACCCACACACACTCTCACACACACTAGAAATAAACAATAACTAAGTCCAAGAATTAGATTAATGTACATTTGCACTGTGATTTGTTTCTCTTTAGCTCTGCTGCAGCTTTGGATTTCAAAACAGCCACTTCTACCCCAGCTAGCACATAATGTTCTGAGAACCATATGTGTCTTACAGCTATGGTTATTTTGCATACAACTTTCCCAAAAAAATTTCTGTGAATGTTGCATGATAGTTGCTTGGCTTTGGAACATCATTCTCAGCACATTTAAGGAACTTGCTAAAAAAATATTATTTTCTTGGCATTTCATTACTTTAACAAAATGTTTCCTGAAAGTTCAAACATGGTTACATTTCATTAAAATTTTGATTATGTTCTAGAAACGTTCTCCAACTGGTTTGACGGAATGTTCTCAAATAGTTCAGAGAACGTTAAGAAACAACGTTCTTCTGTTGGAACGTTTCGTACAGGTTTACTCATGGTTGTATTTAAAGTCAAGTTCTCAAATTGTTCCGAGAACGTTAAGAAAACTTTCCATAAAAACAAGAAAATGTTAGTAGCAATCAGAGAATTGTTATTTTAAAAACATATACATTCTGTTCTCAATGAGTGCTTGTTTCCTTTGAAATGGGGTGTGTTTGAATAAACTAAAATATATAGCTTCGTATGCGTAAAGAAACATGGCATGTTAGCTCCATCCTGGTTGCGCAGTGGACTAATTCCATGGATAGAGAACAGAAGATTATTGGTGTCACAAAAAATAAATGTGTTTGCATAATTAATGCCTAAGAAAAGGAATTCCCATGTGTCCTATCTGTGCTTGGAGTTCAAAACTGTTATAAAAAATCGAAATAACCTGTAATTACCATTCTAAGAACATTAATAAAACCTCCCAGGAAAACTTGAAAGGAACCCGAGTAAAACTTCTCAGAACCTCCCTGCAACCTAAAAATAAACGTTCCCAGAACAGGCACAATTTTCACTTCTGTTCTCAGAACATAAAAAAAAACTTTGTTTTACCCAGTCCCACAACCAATTTGAAGCCAAAAACATATGTTCCAACAACTTCCAAGGAACCAAATGTGCTAGCTGGGTTGTGTTTGTTATGTGGGTCTAATGTCCTCTGCTGGTTCATTCTCCTGTAGAATTTAGACGTATTGGGCTGAGGGGCGTGGCCTACCTGACTGGATTAGCACAGAACAGTTTTTTAAACAGTGGAAAAAATGATTGTTTCCTTTTTTTTCCTGGCTGTGAGACTTTGATCCACGAGGACTTTTGGTAATAACAGGACCGGGATAATTACAGACTGAGGGACAAAGAAACCACTTTATACGCCGCTGCCTTCGCAATGCATGCTGGGTATTGAAATCGTCCATGGTTGTCCTAACAGCAGCATCAGTCCATCTCGCTCCCTCCTCTCTCTCTCTTCTCTCTCACTCCCTACTCTCTCTCCATCCTCTCCATCTCGCTCCCTCCTCTCTCTCTCTTCTCTCTCACTCCCTACTCTCTCTCCATCCTCTCCATCTCGCTCCCTCCTCTCTCACTCTTCTCTCTCACTCCCTCCTCTTTCTCCATCCTCTCCCTCTCACTCTCTCTCTCCACCCGCTCTCCCCCTCTTTTCTCGCTATCCTCTCCCTCTCTCTCTCTCCTCCCTCCCTCTTTCTCCTCCCTCTCTCTCTACCTCCTCTCTCTCCCTCTCTTTCTCCTCCCTCTCTCTCTATCTCCTCTCTCTCCCTCTCTTTCTCCTTCCTCTCTCTCCTTCCTCTCTCTCTCCTCCCTCGCTCTCCCTCCTCGCTCTCCCTCTCTCTCTCCTTTTCTCTCTCTCCGTGGCCAGACTAGTTTGTCTCTGTAACTCTGAGCGTGCCAGAAGACTCTTTGTGTTACACCCTAATTCCTCCTCCCTACCTACCAGCAAGAGACATTAAGCACCGTGGCCGTGTGATTGTGTGTGTTCTTTGTGTGTACACACACACACTGTACACACACACACACACACACACACACACACACACACACAGTGCACACACATACCACACACACACTGTACACACACACCTCAAGTTGTTAATTCCTTCCAAGTGTAATGACAAATGGTGTCAGCTGACAGATCAGAGAGACAGTGACATGTGGTGAGGTCTGAGACGGGTCGGCAGTTTCTATTGAGCCTCACAAAGCGTATTTTTGCTACGGTGTTTATTGGTATGACACAATCAAAAAGATAACCATTAAACAACCACAACCAACCATCAAACAGCAGCAGGTAGGTAGCACAGCCATTAGACTGCCCTGCACGAACAGGAGACTTTCAACCCCACAGACAGTTCTACTTGTAGTCAGCACTACTGATTGAGATATATACAGTGCTATGAAAAAGTATTTGCCCCCTTTCTAATTTTCTCTACTTTTGCGTATTTGTGATACTGAATGTTATCAGATCTTCAACCAAAACCTAATATTAGATAAAGGGAACATAAGTGAACAAATAACACAACAATTACAAAGTTATGCAACACCCAATTCCCCTGTGTGAAAAAGTAATTGCCCCCTTACACTCAATAACTGGTTGTGCCACCTTTAGCTGCAATGACTCCAACCAAATGCTTCCTGTAGTTGTTGATCAGTCTCTCACATCGCTGTGGAGGATTTTTGGCCCACTCTTCCATGCAGAACTGCTTTAACTCAGTGACTTGAAACTGCTCGTTTCAAGTCCTGCCACAACATCTCAATTGGGATTAGGTCTGGACTTTGAATAGGCCATTCCAAAACTTCCAATTTGTTGCTTTTTAGCAATCTTCATGTAGACTTGATTGTGTGTTTTGGATCATTGTCTTGCTGCATGACCCAGCTTCGCTTCAGCTTCAGCTCACAGACGGATGGTCTGACATTCTCCTGTAGAATTCTCTGATACAGAGCAGAATTCATGGTTCCTTCTATTAAGGCAAGTCGTCCAGGTCCTGAGGCAGCAAAGCATCCCCAAACCATCACACCACCACCACCATGCTTGACCTTTGGTATGATGTTCTTACCGTGGAATGCAGAGTTTGGTTTTCGTTGATGAGCTGGCACTCTCATCGTTGCCATGAAATGCCAACTCCTGTTTACCTACAGTGCCTTGCTAAAGTATTCATCCCCCTTGGCATTTGTCCTATTTTGTTGCATTACAACCTGTAATGTAATTGTTTTTTTTATTTGGATTTCATGTAATTGACATACACAAAATAGTCCAAATTGGTGAAGTGAAATGAAAAAAATAACTTGTTTCAAAACATTCTAAAAAATAAATAACGGAAAAGTGGTGCGTGCATATTTATTCACCCCCTTTGCTATGAAGCCCCTCAATAAGATCTGGTTCAACCAATTACCTTCAGAAGTCACATAATTAGTTAAATAAAGTCCACCTGTGTGCAATCTAAGTGTCACACAATCTGTCACATGATCTCAGTATATATACAGTCGTGGTCAAAAGTTTTGAGAATGACACAAGTATTGGTCTTCACAAAGTTCGCTGCTTCAGTGTTATGAGATATTTTTGTCAGATGTTACTATGGTATACTGAAGTATAATTGCAAGCATTCCATAAGTGTCAAAGGCTTTTATTGACAATTACATTAAGTTTATGCAAAGAGTCAATATTTGCAGTGTTGACCCTTCTCTTTCAAGACCTCTGCAATCCGCCATGGCATACTGTCAATTAACTTCTGGGCCACATCCTGACTGATGGCAGCCCATTCTTGCATAATCAATTCTTGGAGTTTGTCAGAATTTGTGGGTTTTTGTTTGTCCACCCGCCTCTTGAGGATCGACCACAAGTTCTCAATGGGATTAAGGTTTGGGGAGTTTCCTGGCCATGGACCCAAAATGTCGATGTTTTGTTCCCCGAGCCACTTACTTATCACTTTTGCCTTATGACATGGTGCTCCATCATGCTGGAAAAGGCATTGGTCGTCACCAAACTGTTCTTGGATGGTTGGGAGAAGTTGCTCTCGGAGGATGTGTTGGCACCATTCATTATTCATGGCTGTGTTCTTAGGCAAAATTGTGAGTGAGCCCACTTCCTTGGCTGAGAAGCAACCCCACACATGAATGCTCTCAGGATGCTTTACTGTTGGCATTTACATTTACATTTAAGTCATTTAGCAGACGCTCTTATCCAGAGCGACTTACAAATTGGTGCATTCAACTTAGGATAGCCAGTGGGACAACCACACCCTTAAAAAAAAAAAATATGGAGGGGTGGGGAAGGAGGGGGGTAGAAGGATTAGTGTTATACTATTCCAGGTATTCCTTAAAGAGGTAGGGTTTCAAGTGTCTCCGGAAGGTGGTCAGTGACTCCGCTGTCCTGGCGTCATGGGGGAGCTTGTTCCACCATTGGGGTGCCAGAGCAGCGAATAGCTTTCACTGGGTTGAGCGGGAACTGTGCTTCCGTAGAGGTAGGGGGGCTAACAGGCCAGAGGTGGATGAACGTAGTGCCCTCGTTTGGGTGTAGGGTCTGATCAGAGCCTGAAGGTAAGGAGGTGCCGTTCCCCTCACAGCTCCGTAGGCAAGCACCATGGTTTTGTAGTAGATGCGAGTTTCAACTGGAAGCCAGTGGAGTGTGCTGAGGAGCGGGATGACATGAGAGAACTTGGGAAGGTTGAACACCAGACGGGCTGCAGCGTTCTGGATAATTTGTAGGGGTTTAATTGCACAGGCAGGGAGCCCAGCCAACAGCGAGTTGCAGTAATCCAGACAGGAGATGACAAGTGCCTGGATTAGGACCTGTGCCGCTTTCTGCGGAAGGTAGGGTCGTACTCTGCGAATGTTGTAGAGCATGAACCTACAGGATCGGGTCACCGCTTTGATGTTAGCGGAGAACGACAGGATGTTGTCCAGGGTCACGCCAAGGTTCTTTGCACTCTGGGAGGAGGACACAATGGAGTTGTCAACCGTGATGGCAAGATCATGGAGCGGGCAGTCATTCCCAGGGAGGAGGAGCACCTCCGTCTTGCCGAGGTTCGGCATGACACAGGACTGATGGTAGCCCTCACCTTGTCTTCTCCGGAGAAGGTGTTTTCCGGATGCCCCAAACAATCGAAAAGGGGATTCATCAGAGAAAATGACTTTACCCCAGTTCTCAGCAGTCCAATCCCTGTACCTATCCCTGTACCTTTTGCAGAATATCAGTCTGAAGCCCAGGAAGTTGTCCTCAGTGTCCCTGGCCAGTGGAACCTTCCTCCTGAAGCCCAGGAAGTTGTCCTCAGTGTCCCTGGCCAGTGGAACCTTCCTCCTCTAGCCCAGGAAGTTGTCCTCAGTGTCCGTAGCCAGTGGAACCTTCCTCCTGAAGCCCAGGAAGTTGTCCTCAGTGTCCGTAGCCAGTGGAACCTTCCTCCTGAAGCCCAGGAAGTTGTCCTCAGTGTCCGTGGCCAGTGGAACCTTCATCCTGAAGCCCAGTAAGTTGTCCTCAGTGTCCCTGGCCAGTGGAACCTTCCTCCTGAAGCCCAGGAAGTTGTCCTCAGTGTCCGTGGCCAGTGGAACCTTCGTCCTGAAGCCCAGGAAGTTGTCCTCAGTGTCCGTAGCCAGTGGAACCTTCCTCCCCTGTAGGTCCAGAAGGAAGGAGGCTCTGGCTAACTCCTTAACTGTCACATCATCACTGTTGAGCATGTTCAACAGCTGAGTCAGTCTGGTAGCAGTGTAAATCCACTCAATATTTGGGACACCAAAACCCCCCTCTCTTTGGCTCAGGAAGACCACGGCACGCTGGGTGTAGCAGAGCCTGAAGGTAAGGAGGTGCCGTTCCCCTCACAGCTCCGTGTGGTGTGTGTGTTTAAACATAGCCACTTTCTCACCACTTGAACGGTTTTGTTATTCATTTCCATCAGAACCTTCTATGGGATATGCACATATGCAAGCAGATGTTGACTATTTGCTAGGGCCATCTGTTTACTTTCAGGGAAGAGAAAACCATACATTTTGCTTTCCTTGCATTAAGTACAAGTTTCAATTCGAAAAGCTTCCTTCGAATAACATCAAAAGCCAACTGTAAGTCCGAAAAAAGCCTTCTCAATATTAGATGCGCTAGAATACATAATTGTGTCATCAGCATACAGATGGAGATTTGCAGAGTCAACAGTCTTCCCTATCGCATTTATATACAATGTAAAAAGGATCTGACCTAAAATTGAGCCCTGGGGAACTCCTTTTGTAAGCCTTGAGCCCTGGGGAACTCCTTTTGTAAGCCTTGAGCCCTGGGGAACTCCTTTTGTAAGCCTTGAGCCCTGGGGAACTCCTTTTGTAAGCCTTGAGCCCTGGGGAACTCCTTTTGTAAGCCTTGAGCCCTGGGGAACTCCTTTTGTAAGCCTTCGAAACTCAGATTTCATACCCTCCTCTGCCACTCACTGTTCTGTCAGAAAGGTAGTTTTGGAACCAATCCAATGCATCAACACTTAAAACCAACCTTTTTTAGTCTATACAACAGCAGGGCATGGTCAACAGTGTCGAAGGCCTTCGATAAGTCAATAAAAAGTGAAACACAGTGATTTATCTTGTCCTGAGCATCTAGAATATCACCTACAAACTTACTCACTGCAGTAATTGTACTGTGCCTGGCTCTAAACCCGACTGGAATTGAGAAAAAACTGAGTTATTATAGAGAAAGTCTTTCAACTGTGAGTTTTCCAAAACTTCTACCAGTGCAAACAGTTTAGATATGGACGATAGTTCTCCAACTGGGACGGAGCTCCACCCTTATGTAAAGGGATGACGTAGGATGCTTTCCAGACTTTTGGAATGGTATTACTCACCAATGAAAGATTTAATATATGAGTGAGAGGGGCAGCAATGATGTCTGCACCAAGTTTTAGAAAATAAGGGTTTAATTCATCCAGGCCAGCCGTTTTCTTAATATCAATAGATTTGAGTGCCTTTACAACTTCTGAAAGCTCAATCTCTGTCAAATGAAATAGATTAACCACAGGCCGGCATGTGGCATTTTCATTCAAAGCCTCATTCGAGATGTTAGGAAGGAGTTCATTATCAAATAAATGCCCAGCTTTAGAAAAATGCTCATTAAACATGTCAAGCAGTTTATTCTTGTCCGTCACATCCATTGAATTTGAGGAAGACCAGAGGGGTCAGTGTTGGCGTTCATGGATTTAATGGTTTTCCATGATTTCGTCGGGTTATTGAGGTTTGACTTGGTAGATTCGTAATAGAAGCTAGATTTGCATTTCCGTATTAACAAGGTGCACTTATTTCTCAGTTATTTCTCAGTTCCCTGAATAACTGCCATTCAGGGGTTGTCTCCACCTCTTACCCGGTACTTTTTGAGAGGGGCGTGTTTATCCCAGATAGTAGAAAACATAGGAAAATGCCATGGTAGTATGTGGGCGAGCAAGCATTGAATGAACACATTATAGACAAATAGCAAGAGGGAGATGGATCACACATATATACATATACACCACTCTGCTTGGTAAACTGTTCCGACAGCAGTCAGTCAGTCAGTGAAAGGTTTATTGAACAGTTAGCCCACCACAGGTCAGTGAAAGGTTTATTGAACAGTTAGCCCACCACAGGTCAGTGAAAGGTTTATTGAACAGTTAGCCCACCACAGGTCAGTGAAAGGTTTATTGAACAGTTAGCCCACCACAGGTCAGTGAAAGGTTTATTGAACAGTTAGCCCACCACAGGTCAGTGAAAGGTTTATTGAACAGTTAGCCCACCACAGGTCAGTGAAAGGTTTATTGAACAGTTAGCCCACCACAGGTCAGTGAAAGGTTTATTGAACAGTTAGCCCACCACAGGTCAGTGAAAGGTTTATTGAACAGTTAGCCCACCACAGGTCAGTGAAAGGTTTATTGAACAGTTAGCCCACCACAGGTCAGTGAAAGGTTTATTGAGCAGTTAGCCCACCACAGGTCAGTGAAAGGTTTATTGAGCAGTTAGCCCACCACAGGTCAGTGAAAGGTTTATTGAACAGTTAGCCCACCACAGGTCAGTGAAAGGTTTATTGAACAGTTAGCCCACCACAGGTCAGTGAAAGGTTTATTGAACAGTTAGCCCACCACAGTGCTGCCCAGTCAGTCAGTGAAAGGTTTATTGAACAGTTAGCCCACCACAGGTCAGTGAAAGGTTTATTGAGCAGTTAGCCCACCACAGGTCAGTGAAAGGTTTATTGAACAGTTAGCCCACCACAGGTCAGTGAAAGGTTTATTGAGCAGTTAGCCCACCGCAGGTCAGTGAAAGGTTTATTGAGCAGTTAGCCCACCACAGGTCAGTGAAAGGTTTATTGAACAGTTAGCCCACCACAGGTCAGTGAAAGGTTTATTGAGCAGTTAGCCCACCACAGGTCAGTGAAAGGTTTATTGAGCAGTTAGCCCACCGCAGGTCAGTGAAAGGATTATTGAGCAGTTAGCCCACCACAGGTCAGTGAAAGGTTTATTGAACAGTTAGCCCACCACAGGTCAGTGAAAGGTTTATTGAGCAGTTAGCCCACCACAGGTCAGTGAAAGGTTTATTGAACAGTTAGCCCACCACAGGTCAGTGAAAGGTTTATTGAGCAGTTAGCCCACCACAGGTCAGTGAAAGGTTTATTGAGCAGTTAGCCCACCACAGGTAAGTGAAAGGTTTATTGAACAGTTAGCCCACCACAGGTCAGTGAAAGGTTTATTGAGCAGTTAGCCCACCACAGGTCAGTGAAAGGTTTATTGAGCAGTTAGCCCACCACAGGTAAGTGAAAGGTTTATTGAACAGTTAGCCCACCACAGGTCAGTGAAAGGTTTATTGAGCAGTTAGCCCACCACAGTGCTGCAGTTAGCCCACCACAGTTAGCCCACCACAGTGGGAACAGTTAGCCCACCACAGTGGGAACAGTTAGCCCACCACAGTGGGAACAGTTAGCCCACCACAGTGGGAACAGTTAGCCCACCACAGTGGGAACAGTTAGCCCACCACAGTGCTGCTCAATTCCAAGAGGAACAATAACCTTAGAACAGTCTAAGGGGAGTCAAACTCACTCCATGGAGGGCCCAGAACAGTCTAAGGGGAGTCAAACTCACTCCATGGAGGGCCCAGAACAGTCTAAGGGGAGTCAAACTCACTCCATGGAGGGCCCAGAACAGTCTAAGGGGAGTCAAACTCACTCCATGGAGGGCCCAGAACAGTCTAAGGGGAGTCAAACTCACTCCATGGAGGGCCCAGAACAGTCTAAGGGGAGTCAAACTCACTCCATGGAGGGCCCAGAACAGTCTAAGGGGAGTCAAACTCACTCCATGGAGGGCCCAGAACAGTCTAAGGGGAGTCAAACTCACTCCATGGTGGGCCTGGTGTCGGCAGGCTGTTGTTTATTACTTTCAATGAAGACCTAGACAACCAGGTGAGGGGAGATCCTTACTAGCTAGTGACCTAGACAACCAGGTGAGGGGAGATCCTTACTAGCTAGTGACCTAGACAACCAGGTGAGGGGAGTTCCTTACTAGTTAGTGACCTAGACAACCAGGTGAGGGGAGATCCTTACTAGCTAGTGACCTAGACAACCAGGTGAGGGGAGTTCCTTACTAGTTAGTGACCTAGACAACCAGGTGAGGGGAGTTCCTTACTAGTTAGTGACCTAGACAACCAGGTGAGGGGAGATCCTTACTAGCTAGTGACCTAGACAACCAGGTGAGGGGAGTTCCTTACTAATTAGTGACCTAGACAACCAGGTGAGGGGAGTTCCTTACTAATTAATGACCTAGACAACCAGGTGAGGGGAGTTCCTTACTAATTAGTGACCTACACAACCAGGTGAGGGGAGTTCCTTACTAATTAGTGACCTTAATTAATCAATCAAGTACCAAAACCCGCAGACACTTGGTCCTCTGTGGTATGAGTTTGACTCCTGTGGTCGAACGGATCTGGAACAATCACCTTCTATTCTAGAACAGTCTAACGGATCTGGAACAATCACCTTCTATTCTAGAACAGTCTAACGGATCAGGATCAATCACCTTCTATTCTAGAACAGTAACAGATCTGGAACTATCACCTTCTATTCTAGAACGATCTGGAACAATCACCTTCTATTACATTTACATTTTAGTCATTTAGCAGACGCTCTTATCCATAGCGACTTACAGTTAGTGAGTGCATACATTTGCATACTATTCTAGAACAGTCTAACAGATCTGGAACAATCACCTTCTATTCTAGAACAGTCTAACGGATCTGGAACTATCACGTTCTATTCTAGAACAGTCTAACAGATCTGGAACTATCACCTTCTATTCTAGAACAGTCTAACGGATCTGGAACTATCACGTTCTATTCTAGAACAGTCTAACGGATCTGGAACAATGACCTTTGTTCTAGGACAGTCTAACAGATCTGGAACAATCACCTTCTATTCTAGAACAGTCTAACAGATCTGGAACAATCACCTTCTATTCTAGAACAGTCTAACAGATCTTGAACAATAACCTTCTATTCTAGAACAGTCTAACAGATCTGGAACAATCACCTTTTATTCTAGAACAGTCTAACAGATCTGGAACAATCACCTTTTGTTCTAGAACAGTCTAATGGATCTAATTCTCTAATTGAAATCGTAGCGACAATCCGGCTTCGCTATTACTTCTCCATATAACCCCCCCACACACACACACACCCAGTCCCTTGGCAGACATGGTGACACAGAAGACTACATGTGATTTATGATAAGAGCTGCATGGTTTGTGTTTATGTGTGTCACTCCTATTCTCCTTTACCTCTCTGCGCTGGATGCCACAGACAGACAGACAGAGGGAGCCCACAGCCAGTTATGGGTTAAGGGTGAAGCTGAGATGGAGACAGACAGACAGACAGACAGAGGGAGCCCACAGCCAATTAGTGGTTAGTGGTGAAGCTGAGATGGAGACAGACAGACAGACAGACAGAGGGAGCCTACAGCCAGTTATGGGTTAAGGGTGAAGCTGAGATGGAGACAGACAGACAGACAGACAGAGGGAGCCCACAGCCAATTAGTGGTTAGTGGTGAAGCTGAGATGGAGACAGACAGACAGACAGACAGAGGGAGCCTACAGCCAGTTATGGGTTAAGGGTGAAGCTGAGATGGAGACAGACAGACAGACAGACAGAGGGAGCCCACAGCCAATTAGTGGTTAGTGGTGAAGCTGAGATGGAGACAGACAGACAGACAGACAGAGGGAGCCTACAGCCAGTTATGGGTTAAGGGTGAAGCTGAGATGGAGACAGACAGACAGACAGACAGAGGGAGCCCACAGCCAGTTATGGGTTAAGGGTGAAGCTGAGATGGAGACAGACAGACAGACAGACAGAGGGAGCCCACAGCCAATTAGTGGTTAGTGGTGAAGCTGAGATGGAGACAGACAGACAGACAGACAGAGGGAGCCTACAGCCAGTTATGGGTTAAGGGTGAAGCTGAGATGGAGACAGACAGACAGACAGACAGAGGGAGCCCACAGCCAATTAGTGGTTAGTGGTGAAGCTGAGATGGAGACAGACAGACAGACAGACAGAGGGAGCCTACAGCCAGTTATGGGTTAAGGGTGAAGCTGAGATGGAGACAGACAGACAGACAGACAGAGGGAGCCTACAGCCAGTTATGGGTTAAGGGTGAAGCTGAGATGGAGACAGACAGACAGACAGACAGAGGGAGCCCACAGCCAATTAGTGGTTAGTGGTGAAGCTGAGATGGAGACAGACAGACAGACGGAGGGAGCAGAGAGATTATCTCTCTTTCTCTCCCTCCTTTCTCCTTCTCCCTCCCCCCAGCCTCTGTTAGATGAGGGATGGAGGAGAGGGGGGAAGGAGAGGGAGGAAGGAGAGGAGAGTCGAGAGGAGAGGGAGGAAAGAGGAGATGGAGCGAGGAGGGAGGAGAGGAGAGGGGGGGGGAGGGAGAGGGGGAGGAGGAAGAGGAGAGGGAATGAGAGGTGAGGGAGGAGGGAGGAGGAGGAGGGAGGAGAGGGAGAGGGGGGAGGAGGGGGGAGGAAGGAGGGGAGGGAGAGGGAGGAGAGGGAGGGGGGAGGGAAGGAGAGGGCGGGAGGAAGGGAGGGAGGACGGAGAGGGAGGGAGGGAGGAGAGGGAGGAAGGAGAGGGAGGAAGGAGAGGGAGGGAGGGAGGAGAGGAGCCACATCAGAGCAGCTCCTACCTCATTAAGACTCCATCCATCCAACTGTTCCTTCTCAAATTGGTTCCACATGGGCCCCTCCTCAGTCATCCACACTACTCTCTATGTTCTGCAATATGCGCACCCACACACACACACACACACACACACACACACACATACATGCATACACTGAACAAAAATATAAATGCAACATGTAAAGTGTTGGTCCCATGTTTCATGAGCTGAAATAAAGGATCCCAGAAATGTTCCAAAGGAGCGTTCTCCTTTGCCAAGATAATCATTCCACCTGACAGGTGTGGCATATCAAGAAGCTGATTAAACAGCATGATCATTACACAGGCGCACCTTGGGCTGGGGACAATAAATGGCCACTCTAAAATGTGCAGTTTTGTCACGCAACACAATGCCACAGATGTTTCAAGTTTTGAGGTTGAGTGCAATTGGCATGCTGACTGCAGGAATGTCCACCAGAGCTATTGCCAGAGAAGTGAATGTTCATTTCTCTACCATAAGCCGCCTCCAACGTCGTTTTAGAGAATTTGGCAGTACGTCCAACCGGCCTCACAACTGCAGAACACGTGTAACCACACCAGCCCAGGACCTCCAAATCCGGCTTCTTCACCTACGGGATCGTCTGAGACCAGCCACCCGGACAGCTGATGAAACTGTTTCTGTCTGTAATAAAGCCCTATTGGGTGGAAAAACTCATTCTGATTGGCCGCGCCTGGCTGCCCAGTGGATGGGCCTGGGAGGGCATAGGCCCACCCACTTGGGAGCCAGGCCCACCCATGGCTGCACCCCTGCCCAGTCATGTGAAATCCATAGATTAGAGCCTACTGAACAGACACTGAACAAAAAAATGAATGCAACATGCAACAATTTCAAAGATTTTACTGAGTTACAGTTCATATAAGGAAATCAGTAGATTTAAATAAATTAATTAGGCCCTAATTTATGGATTTCACAGGACTGGGAATGCAGATATGCATCTGTTGGTCACGGCTACCTTAAAAAAGATGCAGGGGTGTGGATCAGAAAACCAGTCAGTATCTGGTGTGACCACAATTCGCCTCATGCAGCGCGACACATCTCCTTCGCATTGAGTTGATCAGGCTGTTGACCGTCATCTTTGCTTTGCACAAAAAGGGCTTCACAGGCAAGGATATTGCTGCTAGTAAGATTGCACCTAAATCAACCATTTATTGGATCATCAAGAACTTCAAGGAGAGAGGTTCAATTGTTGTGAAGAAGGCTTCAGGACGCCCAAGGAAGTCCAGCAAGCGCCAGGACCGTCTCCTAAAGTTGATTCAGCTGCGGGATCGGGGCACCACCAGTGCAGAGCTTGCTCAGGAATGGCAGCAGGCTGGTGTGAGTGCAGCTGCACGCACAGTGAGGCAAAGACTTTTGGAGGATGGCCTGGTGTCAAGAAGGGCAGCGAGGAAGCCACTTCTCTCCAGGAAAAACATCAGGGACAGACTGATATTCTGCAAAAGGTACAGGGATTGGACTGCTGAGGACTGGGGTAAAGTCATTTTCTCTGATGAATCCCCTTTCCGATTGTTTGGGGCATCCGGAAAACACCTTGTCCAGAGAAGACAAGGTGAGCGCTACCATCAATCCTGTGTCATGCCAACAGTAAAGCATCCTGAGACCATTCATGTGTGGGGTTGCTTCTCAGCCAAGGGAGTGGGCTCACAATTTTGCCCAAGAACACAGCCATGAATAAAGAATGGTACCAACACATCCTCCGAGAGCAACTTACCCCAACCATCCAGGAACAGTTTGGTGATGAACAATGCCTTTTCCAGCATGATAAAGCACCTTGCCATGAGGCAAAAGTGATAACTAAGTGGCTCTGGGAACAAAACATCGAAATTTTGGGTCCATGGCCAGGAAACTCCCAGACCTTAATCCCATTGAGAACTTGTGGTCAATCCTCAAGAGGCGGGTGGACAAACAAAAACCCACAAATTCTGACAAACTCCAAGCATTGATTATGCAAGAATGGGCTGCCATCAGTCAGGATGAAGCCCAGAAGTTAATTGACATACCAGGGCGGATTGCAGAGGTCTTGAAAAAGAAGGGTCAACACTGCAAATATTGACTCTTTGCATAAACTTAATGTAATTGTCAATAAAAGCCTTTGACACTTATGGAATGCTTGTAATTATACTTCAGTATACCATAGTAACATCTGACAAAAATATCTAAAAACACTGAAGCAGCAAACTTTGTGAAGACCAATACTTGTGTCATCCTCAAAACTTTTGACCACGACTGTACACACAATAGCCCATAACGACAAAGCAAAAACAGGTTGTTAGAAATTTTTGCAAACTTATTTTAAAAAACAACAACTGAAACCCCACCGCTGAAGTCGGTTACGACGCCAAACTGCAGTCAGGTCAAGACCCTGGTGAGGACGACGAGCACGCAGATGAGCTTCCCTGAGATGGTTTCTGACAGTTAGTGCAGAGATTCTTCAGTTGTGCAAACCCAAAGTTTCATCAGCTGTCCGGGTGGCTGGTCTCAGACGATCCCACAGGTGAAGCAGCTGGATGGAAAGGTCCTAGGCTGGCGTGGTTACACATGGTCTCAGACGATCCCACAGGTGAAGCAGCTGGATGGAAAGGTCCTTGGCTGGCGTGGTTACACATGGTCTCAGACGATCCCACAGGTGAAGCAGCTGGATGGAAAGGTCCTGGCTGGCGTGGTTACACATGGTCTCAGACGATCCCACAGGTGAAGCAGCTGGATGGAAAGGTCCTGGGCTGGCGTGGTTACACATGGTCTCAGACGATCCCACAGGTGAAGCAGCTGGATGGAAAGGTCCTGGGCTGGCGTGTTTACACATGGTCTCAGACGATCCCACAGGTGAAGCAGCTGGATGGAAAGGTCCTAGGCTGGCGTGGTTACACATGGTCTCAGACGATCCCACAGGTGAAGCAGCTGGATGGAAAGGTCCTGGGCTGGCGTGGTTACATGCAGTTGTGTAAAGTACTTAAGTAAAACTACTTTAAAGTACTACTTAAGTAGTTTTTTGGGGTATCTGTACTTTACTTTACTATTTATATTTTTGACAACTTTTACTTTTACTTCACTACATTCCTCAAGAAAATAATGTACTTTTTACTCCATACATTTACCCTGACACCCAAAAGTACTCGTTACATTCTGAATGCTTAGCAGGACAAGAAAATTGTTCAATTCACGCACTTATCAAGAGAACATCCCTGGTCATCCCTACTGCCTCTGATCTGGAGGACTCACTAAACACACATGCTTGGTTTGTAAATAATGTCTGAGTGATGGAGTGTGCCCCTGGCTATCTGTAATGATGTCTGAGTGTTGGAGTGTGCCCCTGGCTATTTGTAAATGATGTCTGAGTGTTGGAGTGTGCCCCTGGCTATCTGTAAATGATGTCTGAGTGTTGGAGTGTGACCCTGGCTATCTGTAAATGATGTCTGTGTGTTGGAGTGTGACCCTGGCTATCTGTAAATAATGTCTGAGTGTTGGAGTGTGCCCCTGGCTATCTGTAAATTAAAAAACAAGATTGTCCGTCTCGTTTGCTCAATATAAGGAATATGAAATGATTTATACTTTTACTTTCATACTTAAGTATATTTTAGCAATTACATTTACTTTTGATACTTAAGTATATTTAATACCAAATACTTGTATACTTTTACTTTTACTTGAGTCATTTTCTATTAAGGTATCTTTACTTTTACTCAAGTATGACAATTGGGTACTTTTTCCACCACTGGTTACACGTGATCTGCGGTTGTGAGGCCAGTTGGACATACTGCCAAATTATCTAAAACAAATTTATATTTTTGTTTAGCACACACACACACACACACACACACACACACACACACACACACACACACACACACACACACACACACACACACACACACACACACACACACACACTGTACATGTATCTGTTTATTTAACACAGCATCTGATGAATAAGCCAATCATTTCTGTTCATGGCTTGGTATCACATCAGGCCAACTCTGGGAACATGTTCAATAATGTTACATTGACTATTAGATTTTACACTGTTGAGGTATGAGTAATATAATAAATATGATTTAATAGTTTGCTGATGTCTTGGCACTGGTCTTTAAAATAGATTGTAAAATAGATTTCTAATCTTTAAGGGACCACATGAATAAAGGACACATACTGTCAATACATCAAAATGTGGTTTTCATGAAGGGAAAATACAGCTAAATGAATGAATGTTTTTGATTATGTTTTTTAAACAGGGTTCTCCCTCTCTCCTTCTCCCTCTCCATCCATCTCTCTCTCTCTAGGTTCGTCAGACCTCAGTCCGTTCCCAGGTCAGTTTGAGCGTCAGTTCCCGGGTCTCTCCTCTCTGACGGAGTCTGGTTTCTCAAGTCCCAGAATGCACTACCCCACCACCTTCACCTACACCCCTCCTGTCACCTCCGCCATGTCACTAGGCTCCGCCCACTACCACACCTACCTGCCCCCTCCCTACCCTGGTTCCACCCAGAGTCAGAGTGGACCCTTCCCGACCAGCAGCACACCTTATCTCTACTATGGAGCCTCCTCTGGGTCGTACCAGTTCTCCATGGTTCCCGGGGGGGACCGCTCCCCCTCCAGAATGGTTCCTCCCTGCACCAGCGCCTCCACCGGCAGCTCCCTGGCTAACCCTAACCTGCCCAGCCAGGCAGATGGGGGTGTGGAGGGGGATGGGAGTCACAGCAACTCCCCAACCATACTCAACCCTGCTGGGGGACGCATGGATGAAGCTGTCTGGAGACCTTACTGAGGAGAAAAGGAGGAAGAGGAGGAGGAAGAGGAAGAGGAGGAGGAAGAGGAGATGATGATGAAGAGGAGGAGGAAGATGATGAAGATGATGAAGAGGAGGATGAGGAGGAGGAGGATGATGAAGAGGAGGAGGATGAAGATGATGAAGAGGAGGAGGAGGAGGAGGGGAGGAGGATGAGGAGGAGGAGGAGGAGGAAGAGGATGAAGATGATGAAGAGGAGGAGGAGGAGAAGAAGGCAACATAAACTAATGTTATGGTTTTAAAGCACAAAACCTTTCAAGTGAATTTTTGAGTTCTGATTAAAAAGCAGCAATACTCCAGTATCATCCACAACCTACGGGACAACGCTTCAGGCTATTTGTAGCAGTCAGCTTGATTTGTATAGTATTTCTATTTCTATAAGGCTTTTAGCTGAGTATGTTTTAACAGGACTATATAACAGGACTATATAACAGGACTATATAACAGGACTATATAACAGGACTATATAACAGGACTATATAACAGGACTATATAACAGGACAATATAACAGGACTATATAACAGGGACTATATAACAGGACTATATAACAGGACAATATAACAGGACTATATAACAGGACTATATAACAGGACCATATAACAGGACTATATAACAGGACTATATAACAGGACTATATAACAGGACTATATAACAGGACTATATAACAGGACAATATAACAGGACTATATAACAGGACTATATAACAGGACTATATAACAGGACTATATAACAGGACCATATAACAGGACTATATAACAGGACAATATAACAGGACTATATAACAGGACTATATAACAGGACAATATAACAGGACTATATAACAGGACTATATAACAGGACTATATAACAGGACTATATAACAGGACTATATAACAGGACAATATAACAGGACTATATAACAGGACTATATAACAGGACAATATAACAGGACTATATAACAGGACTATATAACAGGACTATATAACAGGACAATATAACAGGACTATATAACAGGACTATATAACAGGACCATATAACAGGACTATATAACAGGACAATATAACAGGACTATATAACAGGACTATATAACAGGACTATATAACAGGACTATATAACAGGACAATATAACAGGACTATATAACAGGACTATATAACAGGACTATATAACAGGACTATATAACAGGACCATATAACAGGACTATATAACAGGACTATATAACAGGACAAGCACTGAGTAGCAAAAGAGGACAGGAACACGTACAGTATGTTACCATGGTGATGATGAGAGTAACACGTGTGTTGCCATGGTGACGATGAGAGTAACACGTGTGTTGCCATGGTGCTGATGAGAGTAACACGTGTGTTGCCATGGTGATGATGAGCGTAACACGTGTGTTGCCATGGTGATGAATATGAACATCAAGTTTGCTTTAAAATGTCTATACACTCATTTTAAATCAATTAATTTAAATTGTATATTATTGGTGGAAAGATGATGATGATGATGGGTTGTGGAGTTTTAACTTATGAAGCCATAAATTATGTAATGTATTTTAAAACTGGAGTGGTAGAATTGTAATCTGAATATTTTTATGCATTTATGTGATTACGTTAACAGTCTTTTTCATAGGTAATTTAAGTGAAATTATTTGCAACAACAAAAATAGTTTTACCTTAATATTTTTTTCAAATATGTTGTAAATTTAAAAATTCCTCTCCAAAGGGAATGAAAAGCTCTTTCCTCTGTAAACAATAATAATTTAGCCTGAATGATAAAGCAACGACACACTAGATTACAGAGTAAAAACAGCAGGCTCTGAATTCATACAGCAGTACAATACAACAACAGCATGTATTATGACAAACTGACAATCTGCCTCTCACCACATGGTTTTACTTCCATCAGGAAAACTTTTTTTTACCATTGTCAGATTGAATCTGTTTGTAATGTCTATTCTGTAGATGAGCTACTACATAGATCCTGGTAGCCAGGTATCCCAAAGATCAGGGTGGTTGTACCAGGCCTTTTGGTGTCCACAATATAATGTACTGTAGCCTTTTGGTGTCCACAATACACCACCGTACGGTAGCTCATCATACCTTAATATAGTGTTGATGATACTATACCCTATTCATGACTGGAATTACACTCAGTTCAATATGAGCCACATACACTATCTACATGAACAATCACATATAGGATTGCAAAATTCTGGTAACTTTCTCAAAACTCCCCGGTTTTTCCAGAAATCCTGGTTGTAAGACGTCTACAATTATGAGGGAATAAGCAGGAAATCCGGATATCCTCCAATCTGGATTTTCTGGAAAACCAGGAAATTTTGGGGAAAGTTTCCAGAATTGTGCAACCCTAGTCACATTCATGTTCACTACAGTAAATCATTATATTTCCATTCGAGATGTAGCCCTGATAGCAACCTGTTATTTCCCTGTTCACTACAGTAAATCATTATATTTCCATTCGAGATGTAGCCCTGATAGCAACCTGTTATTTCCCTGAAACCATCATTGTTCTGGTCTGGTCTGGTCTGATGTGCAACAGATGACTTTCTAAAAGTATATATTGGTGTCTAACACTCAAAAACACAATAATATTTTATTTATTTTACTTTTCATTTATGAATAAATGAATAATCTGCCCACTGTTGTTAGACATTTGTAAAAAAAAAAATGTTTTATTATGGATCAAAATCTGTTTTGTCTTTGAGTTTGTTTCTTATTTTGCTGTAGTTATTTTCTGTTTTCCCACCAGAGTATCCAGTGTTAATTTCGTCAACAAAAACAGTGAGGAAAATATTTGTCAAACACCTATTTTTCAGTGGCAATAGATGAGACAATAACTGACTAAATAGACCTACATTTCTAATAAATTATCGATATTTAAAAAATGTTTTGGGGATGTGGATTTTCGTTTAGTTATAGTTAGATGAAACTATAACTAATGCAATTTATTTGAAATATTGATAATATATTTGCTTTTCTGTCTCAGTGTGTGTAGACCATGTATCTGATGCAGTATGATATGTCACTCTTTTCATCAGATTCATGGTCTAAATCAAATCACATCAAAATTTATTGGTCACATCCACATATTTAGCAGATGTTATTGCGGGTGTAGTGAAATGCTTGCGTTCCTAGCTCCAACAGTGCAGTAGTATCTAACAATTTACAACAATACACACATCTAAAAGTAAAAGAGTGGTTTGCACTTTCAGTTGCCACGGTTTTTGGTTTGGGTAGGTTTGAATAGTCACAGTTGGTACAACATCTCCAATACACTTCCTGATGAACTCAGTCATTGTGTCCGTGTTTACGTCAATGTTATTCTCAGATCCGGAAACATATCCTAGTCCACGTGATCAAAACAATCTTGAAGCATGGATTCCGATTGGTCAGACCAGCGTTGAATAGATCTTAGCATGGGTACTTCCTGTTTGAGTTTCTGCCTATAGGAACGTAGGAGCAGGATAGAGTTGTGATCTGATTTGCCGAACCTTAATTAAGAAGGTTTTCGGGAAAGTATTTCTGTCAACCCACAAGATGGTTATCACATCAACTGCTTAAAAACGGAGTGGTAGACAAACGCGCGCACCACACACACAGGCTGGCAAACGGGTAATACTACTGGTAATTAATTGGCAGACATTTTTGTTAGGTTTGGCTTTTTAAACCAATAGTGGCTAACCAGGGGTGGGATAATGTCAATGTTGCACTGATTAGATAGTATCTGGGAGCTTGCGGTGTCTGATTCTTGTGAGATTTATTTATGACAGTTTATGGTGGAAGACGTGAAAATTGCATGTACTTTGATAATGTTTTGGCGAGCTACTTACAGGTGGGCTGCGAGCTACTGGGAGCGATCGGCCAGCTGGAGATCCTTGCTCTACACTATACTTGCTTGTTTTGTCACAAACTGAAAGTAGGCAAACTATTAGAATTTTAGCAACCAGGAAATGGCGGAGCGATTTCTGCATAGTGCATCTTTAAACATAACACTGAAAACAAATGTATACACTACCAGTCAAAAGTTTGGACACACCTACTCATTCCAGGGTTTTCTTTATTTTTACTATTTTCTACATTGTAGAATAATAGCGAAGACATCTAAACTATGAAATAACACATATTTAATCATGTAGTAACCAAAAAAGTGTTAAACAAATCAAAAAATATTTTATATGTGAGATTCTTCAAATAGCCACCCTTTGCCTTGATGACAGCTTTGCACACTCTTGGCATTCTCTCAACCAGCTTCATGAGATAGACACCTGGAATGCATTTCAATTAACAGGTGTGCCTTGTTAAAAGTGAATTTGTGGAATTTCTTTCCTTCTTAATGTGTTTGAGTCAATCAGTTGTGTTGTGACAAGGTAGAGGTGGTATACAGAAGATAGCCCTATTTGGTAAAAGACCAAGTCCATATTATGTCAAGAACAGCTCCAATAAGCAAAGCGAAACGACAGTCCATCATTACTTTAAGACATGAAGATCAGTCAATATGGAACATTTCAATAACTTTTGAAAGTTTCTTCAAGTGCAGTCGCAAAAACCATCAAGCGCTATGATGAAACTGGCTCTCATGAGGACCGCCAAAGGAAAGGAAGACCCAGAGTCACCTCTGCTGCAGAGGATAAGTTCATTAGAGTTAACTGCACCTCAGATTGCAGCCCAAATAAATGCTTCACAGAGTTCAAGTAACAGACACATCTCAACATCAACTGTTCAGAGGAGACTGCGTGAATCAGGCCTTCATGGTCGAATTGCTGCAAAGAAACCACTATTAAAGGACACCATTAATAAGAAGAGACTTGCTTGGGCCAAGAAACACGAGCAATGGACATTAGACTGGTGGAAATCTGTCCTTTGGGCTGATGAGTCCAAATTTGAGATTTTTGGTTTCAACCGCTGTGTCTTTGTGAGATGCAAGGCAGGTGAACGGATGATCTCTGCATGTGTGGTTCCCACCGTGAAGCATGGAGGAGGAGGTGTTATGGTGTGGGGGTGCATTGCTGGTGACACTGTCAGTGATTTATAAAAAATTCAAGGCACACTGAACCAGCATGGCTACCACAGTGATACGCTGCAGCGATACGCCATCCCATCTGGTTTGCGCTTAGTGGGACTATCAATTGTTTTTCAACAGGACAATGACCCAACACACCTCCAGGCTGTGTAAGGGCTATTTGACCAAGAAGGAGAGTGATGGAGTGCTGCATCAGATGACCTGGCCTCCACAATCACCCGACCTCAACCGAATTGAGATGGTTTGGGATGAGTCGGACCGCAGAGTGAAGGAAAAGCAGCCAACAAGTGCTCAGCATATGTGGGAACTCCTTCAAGACTGTTGGAAAAGCATTCCAGGTGAAGCTGTTTGAGAGAATGCCAAGAGTGTGAAAAACTGTCCTCAAGGCAAAGGGTGGCTACTTTGAAGAATCTAAAATCTAAAATATATTTTGATTTGTTTAACACTTTTTTGTGTTATTTCAATGTAGAAAATAGGAAAAATAAAGATAAACCTTTTAAATGGGTAGGTGTGTCCAAACTTTTGACTGGTACTGTTTATATTAATTTATTTTGTAATTTATCTCGCAACACAATATTTTCTGAATCCTGTTTTTTGTCATATTTTTGGATAAAGAGCAAGCCAAAATTATACAGTTCATTTTTCCTAATATTTCCTAATCATCTTCAAACTGTGCCATTTGTTAATTCCAAATGACTTGCATATTACTAAAATCACTGATCTTAATGCAATTGACTAAAATACCCCTTCCGTGCATGTATTTTCAAAAGTTAAAAGGGGACTTAAGCATAACAAAGTGACTTTTTTGGAAAAAAGTAATTTTTCCAAGGTCTTACAGCTAATATTGGTGTATTGGGATGTGGATATGTGTGTTTCTAAGGTATATTAGATGTATTTCTAAAATGAATGGGATTCTGTGGGCAAATGGCATAACATGATATGCCTATAGTATCTAAATATGTGGGATATGGACCAACAACTGTCTGGGATATCAAACAACAGTAAAGGTACAGTGCTAAAACAGGAACACAGTCACAGGCCCTCCTCCTATACGTGGCGGGGTTCCTCTTTGTTGAAACACAAACTCCAGATTCTGGCTTTAATCAAATCAAACTTTAAACACATACACATATTTAGCAGATGTTGTTGCAGGTGTAGTGAAATGCTTGTGTTCCTAGCTCCAACAGTGCAGTAGTATCTAACAATTCACAACAATACACACATCTAAAAGTAAAATAAATATATAAATATTAGGACGAGCAATTTTGAAGTGGCATTGACTAAAATACAGTATATACATATGAAATGAGTAAAGCAGTATGTAAACATTATTAAAGTGACCAGTGATTCCATGTCTATGTACATAAAAAAAATAACGGATTTAAGAAATATATAAATATTAGGACGAGCAATGTTGGAGTGGCATTGACTAAAATACAGTAGAATAGAATACAGTATATACATATGAGATGAGTAAAGCAGTATGTAAACATTATTAAAGTGACTAGTGTTCCATTATTAAAGTGACCAGTGATTCCATGTCTATGTATATGGGGCAGCAGCCTCTAAGGTGCAGGGTTACGTAACCGGGTGGTAGCCGGTTAGTGATGGCTATTTAACAGTCTGATGGCCTTGAGATAGAAACTGTTTTTCAGTCTCTCTGTCCCAGCTTTGATGCACCTGTACTGACCTCGCCTTCTGGATGATAGCGGGGTGAACAGGCCGTGGCTCGGATGGTTGATGTCCTTGATGATCTTTTTGGCCCTTCCTGTGACACCGGGTGCTGTAGGTGTCCTGGAGGGCAGGTAGTGTGCCCCCGGTGATGAGTTCGGCAGACCACACCACCCTCTGGAGAGCCCTGTGGTTGCGGACGGTACAGTTTCCGTACCAGGCGGTGATACAGCCCGACAGGATGCTCTCAATTGCGCATCTGTATAAGTTTGTGAGGGTTTTAGGGGCCAAGCCAAATTTCTTCAGCCTCCTGAGGTTGAAGAGGCGCTGTTGCGCCTGCTTCACCACACTGTCTGCGTGGGTGGACCATTTCAGTTTGTCAGTGATGTGTACGCCGAGGAACTTGAAGCTTTCCACCTTCTCCACTGCGGTCCCGTCGATGTGGATAGCTGGGTGCACCCTCTGCTGTTTCCTGAAGTACACGATCATCTCCTTTGTTTTGTCGACATTGAGGGAGAAGTTATTTTCCTGACACCACACTCATTTTACATTTTTTTTTTTTTTTTAAGTTTTGTAAACTCCCAGGGCCCTCACCTCCTCTCTGTAGGCTGTTTCGTCATTGTTGGTAATCAAGCCTACTACTGTTGTGTCGTCTGCAAACTTGATGATTGAGGTAGAGGTGTGCTTGGCCACGCAGTCATGGGTGAACAGGGAGTACAGGAGGGGGCTGAGCACGCACCCTTGTGGGGCCCCTGTGTTGAGGATCAGCGAAGTGGAGATGTTGTTTCCTACCTTCACCACCTGGGGGCGGCCCGTCAGGAAGTCCAGGACCCAGTTGCACAGGGCAGGGTTCAGACCCAGGGCCTCGAGCTTAATGATGAGCTTGGAGGGTACTATGGTGTTGAAGGCTGAGCTATAGTCAATGAACAGCATTCTTACATAGGTATTCCTCTTGTCCAGATGGGATAGGGCAGTGAACAGTGTGATGGCGATTGCATCGTCTGTGGATCTATTGGGGCGGTAAGCAAATTGAAGTGGGTCTAGGGTGACAGGTAAGGTAGAGGTGATATGATCCTTGACTAGTCTCTCAAAGCACTTCATGATGACAGAGGTGAGTGCTACGGGGTGATAGTCATTTAGTTCAGTTACCTTTACTTTCTTGGGTACAGGAACAATGGTGGCCATCTTGAAGCAAGTGGGGACAGCAGACTGGGAAAGGGAGAGATTGGATATGGGGACAGCAGACTGGGATAGGGAGAGATTGGATATGGGGACAGCAGACTGGGATAGGGAGAGATTGAATATGTCCGTAAACACTCCAGCCAGCTGGTCTGCGCATGCTCTGAGGACGCGGCTAGGGATGCCGTCTGAGCCGGCAGCCTTGCTGGGGTTAACATGCTTCAATGTCTTACTCACGTCGGCCACGGAGAAGGAGAGCCCACAATCCTTGGTAGCGGGCCGCGTCAGTGGCACTGTGTTATCCTCAAAGCGGGCGAAGAAGGTGTTTAGCTTGTCCGGAAGCAAGACGTTGGTGTCCGCGACGTGGCTGGTTTTCCCTTTCCCCTTTTCCCTTTGTAATCCGGGATTTAAGTCAATTAAATGGGGTTTATACGCCCATATACTCCTGTATGAGTCTGTGAACTAGGCCCTCCCAGTCACAGGCCCTCCCAGTCACAGGCCCTCCCAGTCACAGGTCCTCCCAGTCACAGGTCCTCCCAGTCACAGGCCCTCCCAGTCACAGGCCCTCCCAGTCACAGGCCCTCCCAGTCACAGGTCCTCCCAGTCACAGGCCCTCCCAGTCACAGGCCCTCCCAGTCACAGGCCCTCCCAGTCACAGGTCCTTCCAGTCACAGGTCCTCCCAGTCACAGGCCCTCCCAGTCACAGGTCCCTCCCAGTCACAGGTCCTCCCAGTCACAGGTCCTCCCAGTCACAGGCCCTCCCAGTCACAGGCCCTCCCAGTCACAGGTCCTCCCAGTCACAGGTCCTCCCAGTCACAGGCCCTCCCAGTCACAGGCCCTCCCAGTCACAGGCCCTCCCAGTCACAGGTCCTCCCAGTCACAGGCCCTCCCAGTCACAGGCCCTCCCAGTCACAGGCCCTCCCAGTCACAGGTCCTTCCAGTCACAGGTCCTCCCAGTCACAGGCCCTCCCAGTCACAGGCCCTCCCAGTCACAGGTCCTCCCAGTCACAGGTCCTCCCAGTCACAGGCCCTCCCAGTCACAGGCCCTCCCAGTCACAGGCCCTCCCAGTCAACACCACCTCATAAGATGAGGAAGTACATTGGTTATGAGGATTGCCTGCTGCAGTTGTTGGAGAGATGTCCAGTTTGCCGAACACGTAACACAGAGAAGACCAGCAAGGGGGCCCTCAGCATCACGCAGACCTCACTGTGAGTATTCCTAGAAATGGAACAGGGGGACACTTGAATCAAGTCGGTGACATTTGACCTGGTCAAAGGTCAAAACAGTTTCAAGTTTTGTCCCAATTCACCTTCATAACCTAGCCTGATGGCAGCGTTTACCATTCTATTTCACTTGACATACAGTATCATGATATCTGAAGTGAAATAGAAAGGTGAATGCAGCGATCAGGTTGGTTCCACCACACTAATCATAACCACCATTGATAATGTAATCAGTGCTCTGTGTGACCAACCAGGGGCCAGGAGCTGATCAACGCTGCTATGCCCATAAACGGGGCTCTGGCAAAGACCTCACCTCCAGCCTCACCTCTTGCCTGCTCACCAACGATCGTCGATGGGGATACCAGAATTAGGTAGGTTTGGTCTGACCTGTTCAAACTTCAACATAGTACCTGTCTGTGTGTCAGATATCACCTATCCTAACTGCCATTGGTAATAGAACAGTGACTATGTGTGTATGTGTTCACAGAAACATGTGTGGAGCCAGCACATGGAGACTTGCAAGATGATGTGATGAAGTCCACTCTGACAGACGGGCTTGATACTGATGTCTCTGAATGGAGAGAGACCTGGCACTCTGACAGACGGGCTTGATACTGATGTCTCTGAATGGAGAGAGACCTGGCACTCTGACAGACGGGCTTGATACTGATGTCTCTGAATGGAGAGAGACCTGGCACTCTGACAGACGGGCTTGATACTGATGTCTCTGAATGGAGAGAGACCTGGCACTCTGACAGACGGGCTTGATACTGATGTCTCTGAATGGAGAGAGACCTTCCACTCGGTATACATTATTTACTAGACACAACTTTGACTTGTATTGTCTTTTTTTAATTATTGAATTTTCAATGACATCAGTCAATATGGGGAGGGAGAAACCCTGTGCATTCTGCAGCAGGACCAGGGAACTCCTGAAGATATGACCACTAACATGTTACCAAGGTAACCCCATTACCACCAGACAGGAAGGTATGACCACTCTGACATGTTACCAAGGTAACCCCATTACCACCGGACAGGAAGGTATGACCACTCTGACATGTTACCAAGGTAACCCCATTACCACCAGACAGGAAGGTATGACCACTCTGACATGTTACCAAGGTAACCCCATTACCACCAGACAGGAAGGTATGACCACTCTGACATGTTACCAAGGTAACCCCATTACCACCAGACTAAATGCTGATAGTCACAGTATCTGTATCGGCTGGAAATGACAATGAAAGGTGAAAGGTTCACATTGTTATATTATCAGAACACTGCTTCTATGGTGTTATGTAAAGGGTTGTTTATTCTACATGGACCTGTTACTACATTTGAAAGTTATCAAAACACTTAGTTTAGAATATCTACATAAATTCAGCAATTGCATTCTTCTCATATTACTCTGTAGGCTACTGACCTATTCAAAGCTTCCTCCGGCATCTCACCATACATCTGCCTGTAGTTATTGAACTCAACCTGCCGGAGGTTTGTTTGTTGTGATTGAGCGGGGGAAACAGCTGCGGGCAAGACTCTGACAGGTGGGTGTGTCTTGGTTGTGGGAATGACACACCAAGAAACACCCACATCAAACCACACCTCCCAAAGTAACTCACGTTTGGGTTCTGTCGTGGATGCCAGCATTTCTTGAGGACCAAGCCAAAAAACAAGGCCCAATCAGCGGGTGTAGTTATTTCAAGTAAATTGAAATACATTTGCCAAAATCATATATTTACTCCTGTCTATACAGAAATAAATACAATTTGAGCAGCACGCGTGGCAATAGGCCTAGCTGATTATTGAGTTGCAGCTAATAATGTGTCTTGAGTATAATAAAACATGTTGAGACAAGAAGGGGAGGGGTGTGTGGTGAAGATATGGGCGTCTCTCTCCAGAATGCATGTGCTCAGCTCTCCAGAATGCATGTGCTCAGCTCTCCAGAATGCATGTGCTCAGCTCTCCAGAATGCATGTGCTCAGCTCTCCAGAATGTGCTCCGCTGTCTCCCACCAATTCTTCCACATTAGTTGTTTCACTGTGTGAATTATTTGCCCATTGATTGTTTATTTTGATCAATTCCCATGACATATGTCACCTGTAGTAAATGTACCGTTAACCCCCGTCATTTTGCTACACATATTTGTTAATGCATGTATTAATTAGGTCATTTAGTGGAAATGCTGTTTGCAGAGTTCACAAACTGTTACAATTTTGAGAAGCAAGTTTTGGTTTATTTCATAACCAACATTTAAGAGTTTTGAAAATATTTTCATTGTCTTTGGTTTTTGGAGTGCTCCATGAGCACGTGTCTGGTTCCTCTGTGCTGTTAATGTTGAAGAGTGCCTGAGGATGCACAGAAGTACCTGGCCAAAATCTCTCTGTCTCAATTCAATTTTTCAAGTTAAGGGCTTTATTGGCATGGGAAACGTGTGTTAACATTGTCAAAGCAAGTGAAGTAGATAGTAAACAAAAGTGAAATAAACAATAAATATTAACAGTAAACATTACACTCAGAAGTTTCAAAAAGAATAAAGACATTTCAAATGTCATATTACTGTAAATGTGCATTTGAAAATCAACTGGCACGCAGATCGGTAGAAATGGTAGGATAAATTGTAAGCTTCCCCAAACTTGAAACTCACACACCACCTATGATCAGCAGGCCCAGCTGCAGGATGGCATGCCAGAGGGGACATTTTAAATCCATTAGAACTATAGGCAACATTGCTGTTGAATTTGTGACGTATTGAGCCAAGCTGACACAACCAATAGACTGGTTATTGTCCCGATACCCATAAAATAACGCAAAGCTGTATGTCTATAAATAGCAATTAGACCCACAAAAGCAAGTATCCTAATGACATTAAGAATCACATCTAAAAGATGCATTGAGGTAAAAATCAGAGGCCTAAACATTACGTTAAAAAAAACTACCAAACACCAGTAGGCTTATATGACGGAAACCAATGAATAAATCATTATTGCACGGTGCCATAAATGTTGTAGTTTACCAATTAGAAGAGTTGCAGCCTCCTCTATGCTCTATGTTGAACCTCAAGAGAAATGTCTGATTCCATTCTCCTTCCTAGCTACATTTACATGTCAGGTCCCTCTCAAATGGCAGCTGGACATTCTGGGCTTTTCATTGATGTAACATGCTTTGTGTTCACTGAATACGTTCTTCAGGGTGGAGAACGAATTTTCGCAAATTGCTGTAGATGCCAACGAAATGTTAATCATGTTTCAGTGCCAACAGCACAGTCGGCATTGCTGACAAAGGCCCGCCGTATCTTTGAAGAACACTGAGTGGGGTCTATTTGTTGCTGGGGTAACGCTGGCTCCTCATCACCGAGGTGGTCAGGTGACTGGCTCCTCATCACAGAGGTGGTCAGGTGACTGGCTCCTCATCACAGAGGTGGTCAGGTGACTGGCTCCTCATCACAGAGGTGGTCAGGTGACTGGCTCCTCATCACAGAGGTGGTCAGGTGACTGGCTCCTCATCACAGAGGTGGTCAGGTGACTGGCTCCTCATCACAGAGGTGGTCAGGTGACTGGCTCCTCATCACAGAGGTGGTCAGGTGACTGGCTCCTCATCACTGAGGTGGTCAGGTGACTGGCTCCTCATCACTGAGGTGGTCAGGTGACTGGCTCCTCATCACCGAGGTGGTCAGGTGCTAGTAGCTGGCGTAACAGAGGTGCAGGTGTTTGTTGTGATGTTACCCTGGTGCTGCTGGTGCTGCTGGTGCGGCTGGGGCTGCTGGTGCTGCTGGTGCGGCTGGGGCTGCTGGTGCTGCTGCTGGTGCCCTGGCTATTCTTCATCTTGTTGGTCAGCAGGCGGCAGATGGGCGGGTTTTACATTTTGCAGGCTGGTCGGCATTGCCCCTCCTCCAGGCATATACAGTGGCTTGCTAAAGCACTCACCCCCCCTTGGCATTTATCCTATTTTGTTGCCTTACAACCTGGAATTAAAATTGATTTTTTTTTTTTTGGGGGGGGGGGGTTGTATCATTTGATTTACACAGCATGCCTACCACTTTGAAGATGCAAAATATTTTTTATTGTGAAACAAACCAGAAATAAGACAATAAAACAGAGAACCTGAGTGTGCATAACTATTCACCCCCCCCAAAGTCAATACTTTGTAGAGCCACCTTTTGCAGTAATTACAGCTGCAAGTCTCTTGGGGTATGTTTCTATAAGCTTGGCACATCTAGCCACTGGGATTTTTGCCCATTCTTCAAGGCAAAACTGCTCCAGCTCCTTCAAGTTGGATGGGTTCTGCTGTACAGCAATCTTTAAGTCATACCACAGATTCTCAATAAGATTGAGGTCTGGGCTTTGACTAGGCCATTCCAAGACATTTAAATGTTTCCCCTTAAACCACTCGAGTGTTGCTTTAGCGGTATGCTTAGGGTCATTGTCCTGCTGGAAGGTGAACCTCCGTCCCAGTCTCAAATCTCTTGAAGACTGAAACAGGTTTCCCTCAATAATTTCCCTGTATTTAGCGCCATCCATCATTCCTTCAATTCTGACCAGTTTCCCAGTCCCTGCCGATGAAAAACACCAAACGTGTTTGCTTATTTTATTTCTTTAAGCAATGGCTTTTTTCTGGCCACTCTTCCGTAAAGCCCAGCCCTATGGACAGATACTCCAATCTCCGCTGTGGAGCTTTTCAGCTCCTTCAGGGTTATCTTTGGTCTCTTTGTTGTCTCTCTGATTAATGCCCTCCTTGCCTGGTCCGTGAGTTTTGGTGGGCGGCCCTCTCTTGGCAGGTTTGTTGTGGTGCCATATTCTTTCATTTTTTTAAATAATGGACTTAATGGTGCTCCGTGGGATGTTCAAAGTTTCGGATATTTGTTTATAACCCAACCCTGATCTGTACTTCTCACAACTTTGTCCCTGACCTGTTTGGAGAGCTCCTTGGTCTTCATGGTGCCGCTTGCTTGGTGGTGCCCTTTGCTTAGTGGTGTTGCAGACTCTGGGGCATTTCAGAACAGGTGTATATAGACTGAGATCATGTGACACTTAGATTGAAGACAGGCAGACTTTATTTAACTAATTATGTTAAAGAAGTTATGACTTCTGAAGGTAATTGTTTGCACCAGATCTTATATCCCTCATTAAAATGCAAATCAATTTATAACATTTTTGACATGCGTTTTTCTGGATTTTTTTGTTGTTATTCTGTCTCTCACTGTTCAAATAAACCTACCATTAAAATTATAGACTGATCATGTCTTTGTCAGTGGGCAAACGTACAAAATCAGCAGGGGATCAAATTCTTTTTTCCCTCACTGTATTCTGTGATACATTTGGGTTAACTTGCTCATATCAAGCAACACATACCAGACCAGTTGCACCAGATCTTATTGAGGGGCTTCATAGCAAAGGGGGGTGAATACATAAGCACGCACCACTTTACCGTTATTTATTTTTTAGAATTCTTTGAAACCAATTTGGACTATTCTGTGTCTGTCCATTACATGAAATACAAATACAAATCAATTTAAATTACAGGTTGTAATGCAACAAAATAGGAAAAACGCCAAGGGGGATGAATACTTTTGCAAGGCACTGTAGCCTCTGTCCCGGTGTGCGCTACTGGCAGGCCCGCCGGGTATGGTACTGGCAGGCCCGCCGGGCATGGTACTGGCAGGCCCGCCGGGCATGGTACTGGCAGGCCCGCCGGGCATGGTACTGGCAGGCCCGCCGGGCATGGTACTGGCAGGCCCGCCGGGCATGGTACTGGCAGGCCCGCCGGGCATGGTACTGGCAGGCCCGCCGGGCATGGTAATTCATATACCATTTGTTATGTTTATGGGGAAACAAAACTGGAGGACAAAACTTGGAGGGGGGGTGCACACATTCTATCAGGGGGTCCATGCCCGGCTTTGCCACCCCGGCTTTGCCACCCCGTAGAGCCAGCAATCAGATTAAAACATCATGACTGGTTGTGTTCATGCCACATTAAAAGATAATACATTTTTACAGTTAATTTATGTCTTTACTATAAACCCATTACAGTTTTTTCCAATTGCTAACACACTAAAATGACATGCACAGCACAATTATTTAAACTGACACACAGAGAGCAAAACCTCTTCTCAAGTCTCCAAAAGTCTAAACACATTTTCTGCTTTACACACATTTTGCAATTCAAAATGGCACTTTTTAAATGCACTGCACACGGTTCTCTGCATAAGACACAACAATCTGACATAAAGTCACATGTTTGCCATTTCAAAATATTGCCATTCAAAATGACACTATATGAGCTAATTGGCCAATACATGTGCCTTCATGAATGGCTGATGTCATACACTAACTGCACAAGTTTCCTGTACAATTTACTCTACTGTGGGGGAAATATCTTTAGGCTGCATTGTCCAAGCCCTATATATTTTTTGTTTTGTTTTTCTAAAGGACTGAGAGACGCAACCATGGTGGAGGAAGGGGCCAAATGTTCACCGGGGTACAGGAAGCTGCCATTGTAAACTTGGTTTTGGAAAATAATGAAATCAGATGACGAGAAATTCAAAGCCACATCATCCAAGACAACACCATATTCAACAACATTCAACGAGTCAGTCTGTCCACATTGGCTCGCATTCTCAAGCGAAACCAAATCAGAATGAAACAACTTTATAAGGTGCCGTTTGAGAGAAACTCTCAAAGAAACAAAGAGGTCAGACGAGCATATGTGGATGTAAGTACAATATTGACTGCAGTACACTACACGCAACATTGTTTCCCAGTGTACTGGATAACACCATATTGACTGCTTTTGTTCTTTGTTTTCAGGGAGTACTGGAAATGGATGCTCATGCAATCCCACGTGAGTTCATCTTTATAGATGAGGCTGGCTTCAACCTAGCAAAGACCAGAAGAAGGGGGAGAAACGTCATTGACCACAGAGCCATTATAGATGTTCCTGGCCAACGTGGTGGGAACATCACAATGTGCGCTGCCATCTCCAATACGCATGGTGTCCTCCACCGTCATGCCAACCTTGGACCATACAACACAGCCCATATTCTCACATTTCTGAACAGACTCCACAACATTCTCATACCACCAGAGCGTATGAATGATGCAGACCATCAAAGAACCCGGTACGTTGTAGTATGGGACAACGTGAGCTTTCATCGTGCAGCTCCAGTCCAAAACTGGTTTGCTGACCACCCACCATTTATCATGCAATACCTCCCACCATACTCACCATTTCTGAACCCCATAGAAGAGTTCTTTTCGGCATGGCGGTGGAAGGTATACGACCGGCAGCCCTTTGTGCGCATGCCTCTTGTGCAGGCTATGGAAGAGGCATGTGATGAGATTGATGTGGGTGCGATTCAGGGATGGATAAGGCACTCAAGGCGCTTCTTCCCTCGATGTCTGGCAAGGGAAGATATTGCCTGTGATTTGGACGAGGCGTTGTGGCCAGACCCAGCTGTGATGTGGACGAGGCAGGCGTTGTGGCCAGACCCAGCTGTGATGTGGACGAGGCAGGCGTTGTGGCCAGACCCAGCTGGGATGTGGACGAGGCAGGCGTTGTGGCCAGAACCAGCTGTGATGTGGACGAGGCGTTGTGGCCAGACCCAGCTGTGATGTGGACGAGGCAGGCGTTGTGGCCAGACCCAGCTGTGATGTGGACGAGGCAGGCGTTGTGGCCAGACCCAGCTGGGATGTGGACGAGGCGTTGTGGCCAGACCCAGCTGTGATGTGGACGAGGCAGGCGTTGTGGCCAGACCCAGCTGGGATGTGGACGAGGCAGGCGTTGTGGCCAGACCCAGCTGTGATGTGGACGAGGCAGGCGTTGTGGCCAGACCCAGCTGTGGTGTGGACGAGGCAGGCGTTGTGGCCAGACCCAGCTGTGGTGTGGACGAGGCAGGCGTTGTGGCCAGACCCAGCTGGGATGTGGACGAGGCGTTGTGGCCAGACCCAGCTGTGATGTGGACGAGGCAGGCGTTGTGGCCAGACCCAGCTGTGATGTGGACGAGGCGTTGTGGCCAGACCCAGCTGTGATGTGGACGAGGCAGGCGTTGTGGCCAGACCCAGCTGTGATGTGGACGAGGCGTTGTGGCCAGACCCAGCTGTGGTGTGGACGAGGCGTTGTGGCCAGACCCAGCTGTGATGTGGACGAGGCAGGCGTTGTGGCCAGACCCAGCTGTGATGTGGACGAGGCGTTGTGGCCAGACCCAGCTGTGATGTGGACGAGGCAGGCGTTGTGGCCAGACCCAGCTGTGATGTGGACGAGGCGTTGTGGCCAGACCCAGCTGTGGTGTGGACGAGGCAGGCGTTGTGGCCAGACCCAGCTGTGATGTGGACGAGGCAGGCGTTGTGGCCAGACCCAGCTGGGATGTGGACGAGGCAGGCGTTGTGGCCAGACCCAGCTGTGATGTGGACGAGGCAGGCGTTGTGGCCAGACCCAGCTGTGGTGTGGACGAGGCAGGCGTTGTGGCCAGACCCAGCTGTGGTGTGGACGAGGCAGGCGTTGTGGCCAGACCCAGCTGTGGTGTGGACGAGGCAGGCGTTGTGGCCAGACCCAGCTGTGATGTGGACGAGGCAGGCGTTGTGGCCAGACCCAGCTGGGATGTGGACGAGGCAGGCGTTGTGGCCAGACCCAGCTGTGCGGAAAGATGCTGCCTAATTATTTATCTTGCCTCTTTTTTTTCTATATATTTTTTCTGCAATTGTCTTTTTCAGTTTACTGTTTTTTTGTGAGCATATTTTTGTTCAGTCCAATATAAATATATCTGCTGTGCATATGTTGCACTGACTTGTTTGGTGAAAAAAATAAAAATTTAAAATACATGTTTCAACAGGATGTGAAAATATTTCTGTGCATGTGAACAATCTGAAGAATTTTCTACAATTTGAACTATTTTAGTATTATGGCAAAGCATACTAAAGATGACAGTGCTTTTCATTATACCCAACAGTGTGTAGTTGGTTAGATATGAATGAAGCCATTTCGTGCTATAACTAAACTAAACTATATGTCGTTTTGGTTGCAGCGCTGCAGTACCTGCCTGCTCTTATCAGTGACCGTCTGATCCACTGGCCACACATGTCCCCCTCCTCTGGTCACCCAGGTATCGGCGCTGCCTGACCGGAAGGTTCTGGTGGCCTACCTTGGCTAAGGACGTGAGGGTGTATGTCTCCTCTTCCTCCCCCACGACGCCAGGACAGCGGAGTCACTCACCACCTTCCGGAGACACTTGAAACCCCACCTCTTTAAGGAATACTTGGGATAGGATAAAGTAATCCTTCTACCTCCCCCCCCCCCCTTACCCCCCCCCACCAAAAAAAATACAAAATTGTAAAGTGGTTATCCCACTGGCCATAAGATGAATGCACCCTCTCCCCTCTACCAAGGTAACACTCTGGATAAGAGCGTCTGCTAAATGACGTAAATGTAAATGTAATGCTCAGTGTGCGTAAGGATCCTAGGCACCTCCCAGCGGGTAAGTTACAGCCTTTACCAGTTCCACAACGACCTGGTCTGTGTTGATTTTCTAACTGATCTTCCCCAAGGTACCAGCCTGGTCACTTTCAAGTGAATGAGAGTAGTTTGGACTCTGGACACTTCCGCTGGAGTCCACTAGATGGCAGTCTAACCACTGAGTCTGACTGGGTTTGTTTCAACACTATTTCAATGTAATTCATCAAACCAATTCATCAATATAATATATGCAATAACATATCAGAGATGCACCATTTGAATTGGAATGTTTTAGACGTTTATTTCCATTTTTTATTTCAATATGTAAATTATAGCAACAACCGTTCCCTCATATTTAATGTTGGCCTCCCCTCTTCCTTACGTAGCATCAATGGAGACAACGGACAGTAACTGACAGTATGAGGAACTGACAGGTACAGACAGGAAGAGACAGGAACAGACAGTAACTGGCAGTGACAGTAACAGTCAGTATTAGAGAGGGACTGACAACAACAACAACAACAACAACAACAGACAGTAACTGACAGTAACAGACACTGACAGTAACAGAGAGTAACAGAGTAACACAGAGTAATTGACAGAAACAATGACTGAGAGTAACAGCCAGTATTAGAGAGGAACAGAGAGGAACAGAGAGGAACAGAGAGGGACAGAGAGGGACAGAGAGGAACAGAGAGTAACAGAGAGGAACAGAGAGGAACAGAGAGTAACAGAGAGGAACAGAGAGGAACAGAGAGGAACAGAGAGGAACAGAGAGGAACGGAGAGTAACAGAGAGTAACAGAGAGGAACAGAGAGGAACAGAGAGGAACAGAGAGGAACAGAGAGTAACAGAGAGTAACAGAGTAATTGACAGTAACAGTGACTGACAGTAACATACCGTACGTAACATTAACTGACAGCAACAGACGCTAGAGCTGAGCCCTGCTGTTGTTGCTGTCTCTCAGTCAGATGGCAACCTGATCTGAACTCTTCACCTAAACCCTTTATAGTCCAAGCCAACCTGATCTGAGCTGGACCCTAAACCCTTTATAGTCCAAGCCAATTAGCATAACAAATCCCCAAGCTACTGTGAAGAAAGGCTCTGGCAATGTAGAAATTAGTAGAAAGGCCTGTTGAAGGAGCTCAATGATCCATGGTGTGTGATTCACAACTGTCCAGACAGAGACAGAGACACACACACACACACACACACACACACACACACACACACACACACACACACACACACACACACACAGAGAGACAGACACCAGGGTTGGGTTCAATTCAGAATGTTGGAATTTACTCATTTCATGAGTTGAAATTCGAATAGAGCTGGCTACACCCCACAAGATGTAGAATTTGAGTTTGAGTGACAGGAAGTAGAATGTAATCCAGTTCAATTAAATTCCACTCAGTCATAGAACATGACTGTTTCATTGAATCTGACAAGGTCACAGTTACAGACACCAAAGAATATATCATGTTTCTCTGAAAACAACGTTCATATACTCTTAACCTTAACGCTTAGAATAGGCAATTATATTTTCTCGACAAACAATGCAGTTATATTATAAACTACATTATATACTGAACAAAAATATAAACGCAACTTGCAACAATTTCAACGATTTTACTGAGTTACAGTTCATATAAGGAAATCAGTCAATTTAAATGAATCAATTAGGCCCTAAAACTTTGAAAGTTTCTTCAAGTGCAGTCGCAAAAACCATCAAGCGCTATGATGAAACTGGCTCTCATGAGGACCGCCACAGGAATGGAAGACCCAGAGTTACCTCTGCTGCAGAGGATAAGTTCATTAGAGTTACCAGCCTCAGAAATTGCAGCCCAAATAAATGCTTCACAGAGTTCAAGTAACAGACACATCTCAACATCAACTGTTCAGAGGAGATTGTGTGAATCAAGCCTTCATGGTCGAATTGCTGCAAGGAAACCACTACTAAAGGACACCAATAAGAAGAAGAGACTTGCTTGGGCCAAGAAACACAAGCAATGGACATTAGACCGGTGGAAATCTGTCCTTTGGGCTGATGAGTCAAAATTTGAGATTTTTGGTTCCAACCACTGTGTCTTTCTGAGACGCGGTGTGGGTGAACGGATGATCTCCGCATGTGTATTTCCCAACGTAAAGCATGGAGGAGGAGGTGTTATGGTGCTTTGCTGGTGACATAGAGGAGGTGTAATGGTGCTTTGTCTGTGATTTATTTAGAATTCAAGGCACACTTAACCAGCGTGGCTACCACAGCATTCTGCAGCAATACACCATCCCATCTGGTTTGGGCTTAGTTGGACTATCATTTGTTTTTCAACAGGACAATGACCCAACACACCTCCAGGCTGTGTAAGGGCTATTTGACCAAGAAGGAGAGTGATGGAGCGCTGCATCAGATGACCTGGCCTCCACAGTCACCCGACCTCAACCCAATTGAAATGGTTTGGGATGAGTCGGACCGCAGAGTGAAGGAAAAGCAGCCAACAAGTGCTCAGCATATGTGGGAACTCCTTCAAGACTGTTGAAAATGAATTCCAGGTGAAGCTGGTTGAGAGAATTCCAAGAGTGTGCAAAGCTGTCATCAAGGTAATGGGTGGCTATTTGAAGAGTCTCAAATATAAAATATATTTTGATTTGTTTAACACTTTTTTGGTTACTACATGATTCCATATGTGTTATTTCATAGTTTTCATGTCTTCACTATTATTCTACAATGTCGAAAATAGTAAAAATAAAGAAAAACCCTGGAATGAGTAGGTGTGTCCAAACTTTTGACTGGTACTGTATATATATATATATATATATATATATATATATATATATATATATATATATATATATGTATATATGCCAACTCAGTTTGATTCTCAACACGCCGCTAAGCTAATGACAGAGCAATTGGGCCCAAGAGTCCATGCATCTAAAGCCCTGTTAGTAATTTGAGGGTGGTAAGTAACATTATTCAGATCACATCTCTAAGCTTTTTGTGACAGAGTAGCCATTGTGTGTTGATTTTCTAATTATGGAACTAATGCACTCTGGGAAATGTAGAATTTTCCCCATATTGAACAAAATTTAAGAGATTAATGAAAACATAATATTCACATAAAGGATTTGTTTTTTCCTTTATCATTTTAAGAGTTAGTCCTAAAAATCAATTGTTTCAACAATATCCTATATGCATGTATATACAGTGGGGGAAAAAAGTATTTAGTCAGCCACCAATTGTGCAAGTTCCCCCACTTAAAAAGATGAGAGAGGCCAAATTGAGAAAAAAATATCCAGAAAATCACATTGTAGGAATTTTAATACATTTATTTGTAAATTATGGTGGAAAATAAGTATTTGGTCACCTACAAACAAGCAATATTTCTGGCTCTCACAGACCTGTAACTTCTTCTTTAAGAGGCTCCTCTGTCCTCCACTCGTTACCTGTATTAATGGCACCTGTTTGAACTTGTCAGTATAAAAGACACCTGTCCACAACCTCAAACAGTCACACTCCAAACTCCACTATGGCCAAGACCAAAGTCAAAGGACACCAGAAACAAAATTGTAGACCTGCACCAGGCTGGGAAGACTGAATATGCAATAGGTAAGCAGCTGTGGGAGCAATTATTAGGAAATGGAAGACATACAAGACCACTGATAATCTCCCTCGATCTGGGGCTCCATGCAAGATCTCACCCCGTGGGGTCAAAATGATCACAAGAACGGTGAGCAAAAATCCCAGAACCACACGGGGGGACCTAGTGAATGACCTGCAGAGAGCTGGGACCAAAGTAACAAAGCCTACCATCAGTAACACACTACGCCGCCAGGGACTCAAATCCAGCAGTGCCAGACGTGTCCCCCTGCTTAAGCCAGTACATGTCCAGGCCCGTCTGAAGTTTGCTAGAGTGCATTTGGATGATCCAGAAGAGGATTGGGAGAATGTCATATGGTCAGATGAAACCAAAATAGAACTTTTTGGTAAAAACTCAACTCGTCGTGTTTGGAGGATAAAGAATGCTGAGTTGCATCCAAAGAACACCATACCTACTGTGAAGCATGGGGGTGGAAACATCATGCTTTGGGGCTGTTTTTCTGCAAAGGTACTAGGACGACTGATCCGTGTAAAGGAAAGAATGAATGGGGCCATGTATCGTGAGATTTTGAGTGAAAACCTCCTTCCATCAGCAAGGGCATTGAAGATGAAACGTGGCTGGGTCTTTCAGCATGACAATGATCCCAAACACACCGCCCGGGCAACGAAGGAGTGGCTTCGTAAGAAGCATTTCAAGGTCCTGGAGTGGCCTAGCCAGTCTCCAGATCTCAACCCCATAGAAAATCTTTGGAGGGAGTTGAAAATCCGTGTTGCCCAGCGACAGTCCCAAAACATCACTGCTCTAGAGGAGATCTGCATGGAGGAATGGGACAAAATACCAGCAACAGTGTGTGAAAACCTTGTGAAGACTTACAGAAAACGTTTGACCTGTGTTATTGCCAACAAAGGGTATATGACAAAGTATTGAGAAACTTTTGTTATTGACCAAATACTTATTTTCCACCATAATTTGCAAATAAATTCATTAAAAATCCTACAATGTGATTTTCTGGATTTTTTTCTTCTCATTTTGTCTGTCATAGTTGACGTGTACCTATGATGAAAATTACAGGCCTCTCTCATCTTTTTAAGTGGGAGAACTTGCACAATTGGTGGCTGACTAAATACTTTTTCCCCCACTGTAACGGCATGTTTTATGTAGGCTACAAGATATATATTAGACACATAAAGAATAGAAGAGGCATTTGAATTTCACTGAATTCATTTATATTTCATTTCACTCAATTCTGTGTCCTGTTTACTACTTGGAATTTGAGGCATTCTTAACTTAATTCTGAATTGAGCCCAACCCTGACAGACACACATACACACAGGCAGACAGACACACAGACAGACACACAGACAGACAGACACACAGGCAGACACACAGTCAGACAGACAGACACACAGGCTGACAGACGGTGACGTTATCTATTGATCATGTCCACCTTGAGTCGTAGCGAGCTGATGGGGTCTTGACAGAACACAGCAAGGTATTCCAGAACCCTGGAGTTCTGTTTCCGCTCGTCCTGCCGGGCTCGATGCTGCTCCTTCTCCCATCTCTCCTTCTCCCCGTCCACCTGGGCCAGAACACTCACCTGGACCGACCTCACCGTGGCGGCCAGCAGGAACAGTGCCCCCTGTAGGATGTGACAGACTACCGCACACAGACTGAGCCCGGCTCCCAGCAGGTCCGGACCCACTTCACACATCACACACACGCCCTCGAGAAGAAGCGGAGACGCCCGGCCAGCGGAGGCGGGGCCATGGTTCACCAGGTGACAGACAAAGCGGGCGAGGTGCAGGGCGGCGCGGCGCAGCGGGACCAAAGCCAGGTACAGGTGACACGCGGCTTTAGTGAGGGCGTGGAGGAGGAGCCGCAGCTCCAGGACGGCGTTGCCTGGAGACAGGAGATAAGGGTAACCCCCGGTTACTAACTGGGTCAGCTGCTGCTGTCTTAGAGTCAGGAGGCATTAGGCTACAAAACACTGTTTAACATCCCATTCATTAATCTGCTTTGATTAAAGGCCGACGTGTCTCACCTGATTTACTGCCAGACAGACAGACAGCCAGACAGCCAGACAGACAGACAGACAGACAGGCAGACAGACAGACAGACAGACAGACAGACAGACAGACAGACAGACAGACAGACAGACAGACAGACAGACAGACAGACAGACAGACAGACAGACAGACAGACAGACAGACAGACAGACAGACAGACAGACAGACAGACAGACAGACAGACAGACAGACATACAGACAGACAGACAGACAGACAGACAGACAGACAGACAGACAGACAGACAGACAGACAGACAGACAGACTGACAGACAGACAGACAGACAGACAGACAGACAGACAGACAGACAGACATCGGTTGCTTCCCAAATGGCACCCTATTCCCGATATAGCTCCCAGGTTTTGGACCTGACCTAAAGGGGTCTGGTCAAAAGTAGTTCACTATGTAGGGAATAGGCTGCCATTTGTGACACAGACATAGTGTGGTGCAGCTATTATAGACCACTATAGGTCTCTACCCTGTCCCAGCTGTAATCTATAGACCACTATAGGTCTGTACCCTGTCCCAGCTGTAATCTATAGACCACTATAGGTCTCTACCCTGTCCCAGCTGTAATCTATAGACCACTATAGGTCTGTACCCTGTCCCAGCTGTAATCCATAGACCACTATAGGTCTCTACACTGTCCCAGCTGTAATCCATAGACCACTATAGGTCTCTACCCTGTCCCAGCTGTAATCCATAGACCACTATAGGTCTCTACCCTGTCCCAGCTGTAATCCATAGACCACTATAGGTCTGTACCCTGTCCCAGCTGTAATCCATAGACCACTATAGGTCTCTACCCTGTCCCAGCTGTAATCTATAGACCACTATAGGTCTCTACCCTGTCCCAGCTGTAATCCATAGACCACTATAGGTCTCTACCCTGTCCCAGCTGTAATCTATAGACCACTATAGGTCTGTACCCTGTCCCAGCTGTAATCCATAGACCACTATAGGTCTGTACCCTGTCCCAGCTGTAATCCATAGACCACTATAGGTCTCTACCCTGTCCCAGCTGTAATCCATAGACCACTATAGGTCTCTACCCTGTCCCAGCTGTAATCCATAGACCACTATAGGTCTCTACCCTGTCCCAGCTGTAATCCATAGACCACTATAGGTCTCTACACTGTCCCAGCTGTAATCCATAGACCACTATAGGTCTTTACCCTGTCCCAGCTGTAATCCATAGACCACTATAGGTCTCTACCCTGTCCCAGCTGTAATCCATAGACCACTATAGGTCTGTACCCTGTCCCAGCTGTAATCTATAGGTCTCTACCCTGTCCCAGCTGTAATCTATAGACCACTATAGGTCTCTACCCTGTCCCAGCTGTAATCTATAGGTCTCTACCCTGTCCCAGCTGTAATCTATAGACCACTATAGGTCTGTACCCTGTCCCAGCTGTAATCCATAGACCACTATAGGTCTCTACCCTGTCCCAGCTGTAATCTATAGACCACTATAGTTCTCTACACTGTCCCAGCTGTAATCTATAGACCACTATAGTTCTCTACACTGTCCCAGCTGTAATCCATAGACCACTATAGGTCTCTACCCTGTCCCAGCTGTAATCTATAGGTCTCTACCCTGTCCCAGCTGTAATCCATAGACCACTATAGGTCTCTACCCTGTCCCAGCTGTAATCCATAGACCACTATAGGTCTCTACCCTGTCCCAGCTGTAATCCATAGACCACTATAGGTCTCTACCCTGTCCCAGCTGTAATCCATAGACCACTATAGTTCTCTACACTGTCCCAGCTGTAATCTATAGACCACTATAGTTCTCTACACTGTCCCAGCTGTAATCCATATTGAACAGTGACACTAAACCCTCCTTGACGTCTACATGTTTTCTCACCACATCTTTCAGGTGTTAATCTAAATAGGACCCCCCCCAATGGAAAGATATATAGAATCAGATCAGCTGTTCCCATCATGCCCCTGTGGGACCAGGTTGTGCAGGAGACGGGAACAGGGACAAGGGTAGCCTAAGTTTGGGAGGGGTGTTGCCTAATATAGCCTAACAATAATGGGAGGGGTGTTGCCTAATATAGCCTAACAATAATGGTAGGGGTGTTGCCTAATATAGCCTAACAATAATGGGAGGGTTATCATCCTCATATTCTGATTGAACTCCCAGTGGCTGTAGTCTCTGGTAGCCTAGTGGTAGGTAGATGCAGCCTACATTTCGTTGTGTTTAATTGAATCTGTCAGTTTAGCTGGGTCCACCACCTGTTATAGCGCTTCTCTAGCGCTGTCATGTAGACTTACTTGTTTCGTTTTCTTATTTCTGCCTCTAGAATGTTTGGTACAATCGCCAGGTATGGTGGTGTATTGCTCTTGTTGTTGCTACGGTTAAATCAATTAAATGTTTTATAACAAATGTAATTAAAGCTGTAATCATACCGCAATTAGGAGGAAGACCAGTGCCCGTGCTGCACCGTTCCCTTGACGAAGAAAGCTTCCATACCTCTGCTAACCAGGTTCTCTTACCGTCGACATAACACAGGAGCCAGAGGAAGGCTATACTCGCAGCCAGGGTAGTCCACCAGTCCATGGCATGTAGTCTAGCTGTCCTCTCGCTCTGCCGAGTGGACGATGCCTGCTGCAATAAGGAGTCTCTGTGCGCTAGTGTACAGGCACCGCACGACACGGCACGGTGCGGTTCCTGACCAAGGTCAAGTAAATGTTATACTGGATATTCGATGGATTCGATTTTCTCGTCAATAGCTATTGAATCAAGCATACCACGACTATGAAAATTATATATTCTGAAACAGGGTAGGATGGAGAAAAATCCACGCCTTTAAAAAAATGACATTTGAAGGATTGAAGCATGCCATTACTATGATAAATATATATTCTGAATCAGAATATTTTCAACAAAACATCCACGTCTTTTGTTTTATTGAAATGTTAAACTTCTGATTCAGAATATATCATTTTCAAGGTCATGGCATGCGTTTAATCTTCAATAGCTCTTAAAACAAATCACGCCATTACTATGACAATTATATATTCTGAATCAGAAGTTTAACATTTCAATAAAACAAAAGAGGTGGATTTTTCTCCATCCTCCTCTGATTCAGAATATACAATTTTCATAGTCATCGCATGCTTGGTTCAACAGCTGATAGAAAACCGAATATCCAATATAAAACTAATTTGACCTTGGTGTTGGCGGTACCATCTCAAGGCGGCTAAACTACAGTATGAGCTACCACGGCAGAGAGAGACAGTAGGTGTGCCAACTGTAGCTGCGAAGAACAGACAGAGCTGGATCAGGTGCCCAGAGGCGCATTGGGGGCTCATTCCGTCCTGAGTTAAGCACCTAATTCCTCTTTTTATGCACTTTATTCTCTATGCGTATTCTGACCTTGAATTTAAGCATGAGAATAGCATGCTAATTTACCCGCTATTCGTTCCGGGTGGAGATCTAAGCAATGCCGTATTCTGACCTTGACTTCATTCCCTCATAATTCCACCACGTTTTATGCGTGAGGAAACCATGAATAAGGTCGAGCGAACCTTCCAGTTCCAAGTGGAAAAAATATCGACTTATTTTTTTCTGATAGAAATAACAGCATTGTCCATGCACAGTAATTTATACATTGACAAGAGCTATTGATAAGAGCTAGGATTTGGTCCTCTGTAGCTCAGCTGGTAGAGCACGGCGCTTGTAACGCCAAGGTAGTGGGTTCGATCCCCGGGACCACCCATACACAAAAAATGTATGCACGCATGACTGTAAATCGCTTTGGATAAAAGCATCTGCTAAATGGCATATTATTATTTTAAATACATTGTAAACTGTAAATAATAATCCCTGGAGATGATGTGAAACCAGTCATATGGAAGCAAACTGAAAATCACATCAAGACGACATGTATTGGGTCCCCACCATGAATTAGGCTATAAATAGCTGTACCATTATTCCGAATTTTAATTGTGCGCCTTCATAATTTGCGTGGATGAAATGTGGAGACCCAAACTATAGGCTTCTGTAGGTCTGAACCTGCCGAGTTCTAGAATGCGTTTTAGAACGTTTTAATTATATGTGCTGGCTTTTCTCCATTTTATTTTACAGTTTGTATCATGTTAAATACCCAAATATATTTATAATTGTCACTTTAGTGTTCGTTTTCTTCAATTTGTTGCTTATATTTTAGCATAATTCCACTACGTTTACCTTTCTTTCCTCTGTCACATCTGTGTAGTTGTTCCTGAGGGTTGCTAGCATTAGTGGATCATATTAGGCTAGAGTTCCACGATAATTTAGGACGAGTATGAATCATTATGGAACTCGGACCACACATAGCAGGTTAAACCTGGAGCACGGTTCACGATGACGGGACCGTTGTCATACACTTCTATGACTATTGTTCAACCCCTATTGTACACTTTTTCCCCCATCTTCCAATATGTCATGGATTGAATTTGAATATGACAACTTTCAGGAGTAATCAAACCACTGCATTTTTGATTCATCAATATATTTAATGCATACACACTCTCCTAACCCTAAAATGGGCCTAAATAATCCACAAGATCAGAGTATTTTTTAAATCTACCAGTTGGTGCTGAAACATATTAGCTATATTCTGAACCTGAGTTTAATTAAAGACCTGGAACCCTGATTACTGGACATTTTATCTTGTTGTGCTGCTGTGGCTGTGTGTGTGTGTGACTGTGTGTGTGTGACTGTGTGTGTGTGTGTGTGTGTGTGTGTGTGACTGTGTGTGTGTGTGTGTGTGTGTGTGAGCAACTGTGTCAAACCAAATCCAATGTTGATGGTCACATACAGTGGGGAGAACAAGTATTTGATACACTGGCGATTTTGCAGGTTTTCCTACTTACAAAGCATGTAGAGGTCTGTAATTTTTATCATAGGTACACTTCAACTGTGAGAGAAGGAATCTAAAACAAAAATCCAGAAAATCACATTGTATGATTTTTAAGTAATTCATTTGCATTTTATTGCATGACATAAGTATTTGATCACCTACCAACCAGTAAGAATTCTGGCTCTCACAGACCTGTTAGTTTTTATTTAAGAAGCCCTCATGTTCTCCACTCATTACCTGTATTAACTGCACCTGTTTGAACTCGTTACCTGTATAAAAGACACCTGTCCACACACTCAATCAAACAGACTCCAACCTCTCCACAATGGCCAAGACCAGAGAGCTGTGTAAGGACATCAGGGATAAAATTGTAGACCTGCACAAGGCTGGGATGGGCTACAGGACAATAGGCAAGCAGCTTGGTGAGAAGGCAACAACTGTTGGCGCAATTATTAGAAAATGGAAGAAGTTCAAGATGACGGTCAATCACCCTCGGTCTGGGGCTCCATGCAAAATCTCACCTCGTGGGGCATCAATGATCATGAGGAAGGTGAGGGATCAGCCCAGAATTACACGGCAGGACCTGGTCAATGACCTGAAGAGAGCTGGGACCACAGTCTCAAAGAAAACCATTAGTAACACACTACGCCATCATGGATTAAAATCCTGCAGCGCACGCAAGGTCCCCCTGCTCAAGCCAGCGCATGTCCAGGCCCGTCTGAAGTTTGCCAATGACCATCTGGATGATCCAGAGGAGGAATGGGAGAAGGTAATGTGGTCTGATGAGACAAAAATAGAGCTTTTTGGTCTAAACTCCACTCGCCGTGTTTGGAGGAAGAAGAAGGATGAGTACAACCCCAAGAAGACCATCCCAGCCGTGAAGCATGGAGGTGGAAACATCATTCTTTGGGGATGCTTTTCTGCAAAGGGGACAGGACGACAGCATCGTATTGAGGGGAGGATGGATGGGGCCATGTATCGCGAGATCTTGGCCAACAACCTCCTTCCCTCAGTAAGAGTATTGAAGGTGTGTCGTGACTGGGTCGTGACTGTGGTCCTCTGTAGCTCAGCTGGTAGAGCACGGCGCTTGTAACGCCAAGGTAGTGGGTTCGATCCCCGGGACCACCCATACACAAAAATGTATGCACGCACGACTGTAAGTCGCTTTGGATAAAAGCGTCTGCTAAATGGCATATTATTATTATTATTATTATTCCAGCATGACAACGACCCGAAACACACAGCCAGGGCAACTAAGGAGTGGCTCCGTAAGAAGCATCTCAAGGTCCTGGAGTGGCCTAGCCAGTCTCCAGACCTGAACCCAATAGAAAATATTTGGAGGGAGCTGAAAGTCCGTATTGCCCAGCAACAGCCCTGAAACCTGAAGGATCTGGAGAAGGTCTGTATGGAAGAGTGGGCCAAAATCCCTGCTGCAGTGTGTGCAAACCTGGTCAAGACCTACAGGAAACGTATGATCTCTGTAATTGCAAACAAAGGTTTCTGTACCAAATATTAAGTTCTGCTTTTCTGATGTATCAAATACTTATGTCATGCAATAAAATGCAAATGAATTACTTAAAAATCATACAATGTGATTTTCTGGATTTTTGTTTTAGATTCCGTCTCTCACAGTTGAAGTGTACCTATGATAACAATTACAGACCTCTACATGCTTTGTAAGTAGGAAAACCTGCAAAATTGGCAGTGTATCAAATACTTGTTCTCCCCACTGTACATATATTTAGCAGATGTTATTGTGGGTGTAGCGAAATGCTTGTGTTTCTAGCTCCAACAGTGCAGTAGTATCTAACAATTCACAACAACACACACATCTAAAAGTAAAATAATGGAATTAATAAATATGTAAATATTAGGACGAGCAACGTCGGAGTGGCATTGACTAAAATACAGTAGAATAGAATACAGTATATACATATGAGATGAGTAAAGCAGTATGTAAACATTATTAAAGTGACCAGTGATTCCATGTCTATGTATATTGGGCAGCAGCCTCTAAGGTGCAGGGTTGAGTAACCGGGTGGTAGCCGGCTAGTGATGGCTATTTAACAGTCTGATGGCCTTGAGATAGAAGCTGTTTTTCAGTCTCTCTGTCCCAGCTTTGATGCACCTGTACTGACCTCGCCTTCTGAATTATAGCGGGGTGAACAGACCGTGGCTCGGATGGTTGATGTCCTTGATGATCTTTTTGGCCTTCCTGTGATATCGGGTGCTGTAGGTGTCCTGGAGGGCAGGCAGTGTGCCCCCGGTGATGCGTTAGGCAGTGTGCCCCCGGTGATGCGTTAGGCAGTGTGCCCCCGGTGATGCGTTAGGCAGTGTGCCCCCGGTGATGCGTTAGGCAGACCACACCACCCTCTGGAGAGCCCTGCGGTTGCGGACGGTGCAGTTGCTATACATCTGTGTGTGACTGTGTGTGTGCGTCCATAAGAAAAGCAGACCCCAGGACCCAGTGATAACCAGTTTATTCTCAGCTCCATGTTACTGTAGGCTATGTACATAATTGACAGAGCAGAGTGAGGCACATTGTCTGAACACTTCTACACAATATACTGGATGTATAGCACTGGTGATGCTAACACTAGGCTAAAGTATAGCACACGTGATGCTAACACTAGGCTAAAGTACATCACATGTGATGCTAGTTATAGGCTAAAGTATAGCACATGTGATGCTAGTTATAGGCTAAAGTATAGCACATGTGATGCTAGTTATAGGCTAAAGTATAGCACATGTGATGCTAGTTATAGGCTAAAGTATAGCACATGTTAGCGCAATACCAAAGTATAGCACTGCTGATGCTAACGCTAGGCTAAAGTAAGCTAAAGTAAAGCCAAGGTGATGTTAACATTCTGGTAAAGTATAGCTAACACTAGGCTAAAGTATAGCACTAGCAATGGTAACGCTAGGTTAAAGTATAGCACATGTGAAGCTAAAGTAGGCTAAAGTAGCCTATAACACATGTAATGCTAGGTTAAATGCTAGGCTAACAATAGGCTAAAGTAACGTGAAGCACCTTTGATGGTGGAGAGAACCCCAGCTAATTGCATACGAGTGAGTGAATAACTAACGCGACACGTCGGTAGGCTACTTATACAGAAAGAGACAGAGAGCTGTGTCATGTTGCTGGTGACGGTATTACCTCATGAACCATATCAGTGTGTTAGTTAGTAGAGTGACAGCAGCAGATGGTTATAACATAACCTAAACCTTAGGCCATTACGTTCTCTATGGGCCAGTTTCCCTGACACAGATTCAGCCTCTAGTCCAGGACTAAAATGTGCTTTAAGAATAATGAAAATCTCCCATTGAGATTATTTTTTGGTCCTGGACTAGGTTCATCCTGTATCCTGTAGTGTTGGTCTGGATGAGTTAGCCACGTTGTGATTACTTTCTAGTCGCCTGGACGTTAGTATGAATGACCCTGTGCTCTACATACAGCCATACAGGTGGGTAAAAGCCTAATCTTACAAAACTACATTACTTTTCTTTAGTGCATATTAGGTCAACTACAGTAGCAAATTCTCAGAGATGTCTTATAAGCTGTATACATTTTTTTTTTTATTCTAGTCTAAAGCAAATCTAAACCATGATTTTGACATCATTTCAGAGGAACAATAGATAATAGTTAATATAAGTCATGTATCACTTTACCCAGGGACAGAGGCAGAGGAGAGAGAAAGAGAACAAGTTATGAGAGGAGAGAGAGAACAAGTTATGATAGAGGAGAGAGAGAACAAGTTATGATAGAGGGAGAGAGAGAACAAGTTATGATAGAGGAGAGAGAGAACAAGTTATGATAGAGGAGAGAGAGAAACAAGTTATGATAGAGGAGAGAGAGAACAAGTTATGATAGAGAAGAGAGAGAACAAGTTATGGTAGAGGAGAGAGAGAACAAGTTATGATAGAGGAGAGAGAACAAGTTATGATAGAGGAGAGAGAACAAGTTATGGTAGAGGAGAGAGAGAGAACAAGTTATGATAGAGGAGAGAGAGAGAACAAGTTATGGTATAGGAGAGAGAGAACAAGTTATGATAGAGGAGAAAAGAAAAAAAAAATTTTATGAAGAGGAGAGGAAGAGAGAAAGGGGAACCCAAATTTAGGGATAGAGGAGAGAGGGAAAAACAAGTTTAAGAGAGGAGAGAGCGGGAAAAAATTTTATGATAAGGGGAGAGGAGAACAATTTATGATAGAGGAAAAGAAAACCCAAGTTATGGTAGAGGAGAGAGGGGGAGAAACAAGTTATGATAGAGGAGAGAGAGAAGGGAAAACAATTTATGATGGGAGAAGAAGAGAGAGGAAAAAAAGTTATGATAAGGAGAGAGAAAACCGGGTTTTTATTTTAGGGGAGAAGAGAACAAAAATTTATAGAGGGGGGAGAAGAACAAGTTATGTTTAGAGGAGAGAGGAACAAGTTATGATAGAGGAGGGGAGAAAACAAGTTATGGTAGAGGAGAGAGAAGAACAATTTTAGATAGGGGAAAGAGAGAGAGGAACAAGTTATGATAGAAAAGAAAAGAGAGAGAACAAGTTATGAAGAGGGGGAAAAGGAGACCGGGTTTTATGATAGAGGGGGAGAGAGGAGAGAACAAGTTATGGTAGAGGAGAGAGAAGGAAAAGTTATGATAGAGGAGAGAGGGGGAAAACAAGTTATGATGGGGAGAAGAGAACAATTTATGATTTAGGAGGAAGAAAAAAGTTAGGATAGGGAGAGAGAGAACAAGTTATGATAGAGGGAGAGAAAAGAGAACAATTATGATAGAGGAGAGGGGAAAAACAAGTTATGATAGAGGGGGAGAAAAAAGGGTTAGATAGGGGGAGAAAAGAAAACCCAAGTTATGATGAGGAGAGGAGAAAAAAGTTAAAAATAGAGGAGAGAGGAAACAAGTTTGGGTTAAGAGGAGAGAGCAAAGAACAATTTAGATAGGGGGAAGAGAGGAACAAGTTTGATGGGAGGAAGAGAGAGAGAAACAATTTTATGATAGAGGAGGGGAAAAGAACAAGTTAGATAGAGGAGAAAAAGGGGAACAAGTTATGAAGAGGAGGGGAAGGGGAAAAAATTTATGATAGAGGGAGAGAGGGGAACATGTTATGAAAAGAGGAGAGAGAAACAATTTTAGGGTTAAGAGGGGAAGGAGAGAGAAAAGTTATGATAGAGGAAAAGGAGGGGGGGGCCAAGAAAAACCCAAGTTTTTGAAAAGAAAAAAAGAGAGAGAAAAACAAGTTATGATAGAGGAGAGAGGGGACCGGGTTTATGATAGAGGAGAGAGAGAGAGAAAAAAGTTTCGATAGAGGAGAAAAAGGAAAAACAATTTTATGATAGAGGAGAGGAGAAAAAAGTTTGATGAGGGAGAGAGAGAGAACAATTTATGATAGAGGAGGAGAGGGAGGAACAAGTTAGGGAAGAGAAGCGGGGGAGAGAGAAAAGTTATGATAGAGGGGGAAGAGAAAACCCGGGTTTTATGATAAAAGGAGAGAGAGGGGAGAACAAGTTAGGGAATAAAAGGAGGAGAGAGAAAAGTTATGATATAGGGGAGAGGGAGAACAAGTTATGATGAGGGGAAGAGAACAAGTTATAAGGGGGGAGAGAGAGGGGAGAACAAGTTAGATAGAGGAAAACAGAAAAAACAAGTTATGATAGAGGAAAAAGGAAAAAATTAAGAAAAAATTTTATGATAGGGAAAAGAAAAACAATTTATGATAGAGGAGAGAGAGAAAAATTTTGGGATAGAGGAGAGAGAGAGGGAAACCCAATTATGTAGAGGAGGAGAAAACCCAGTTAGATAGAGGAGAGAAGAAACAATTTATAAATAGAGGAGAGAGAACAATTATGATAGGGGGGAGAAGAACAATTTATGATAGAGGGGAGAGAGAAAAAGTTATGATAGAGGAGGAGAGAAAAAAGTTAAATAGAGGAGAGAGAACAAGTTATGGTAGAGGAGAGGGGAGAAAAAAGTTATGATAGAGGGAGAAGAGAGAACAAGTTATGATAGGGAGAGAGAGAGAGAAAAAGTTAGATAAGGAAAGAGAGAACAAGTATGAAGGGAGGGGGAAAAGGGAACAAGTTTTTTTGAAAGGAGACCCGGAACAAGTTATGAAGGGGAAAGAGAGAAAACCCAAGTTATGTTTTTTAGAGGGGGAGGGGAGAAAAAATTTTATGATAGAGGGGGAGAGCGGAGAACAATTTATATGGAGGAGAGAGTAAACCCAATTTAGGGAAGAGGAGAGAGAGAGAAAAAGGGGAAAAATTGAAAAGAGGAGAGAGGAGAAAAAGTTATGATAGAGGGGGAGAGGAAAAATTTATTTTGATAGAGGAGAGAGGAAAAACAATTTAGATAGGGGGAAGAGGGGGAAACAATTTTTATGGATTAAAGAGGGGGGGAGCGGAACAATTTATGATAGGGAGAAAAGTGAAAAAAGTTAGTTTGAGGAGAGGGGAGAGGAGAAAATTTATGAAGAGGAGAAAAGGAACAAAGTTTATGATGGGAGGAGAGAGGAAACAATTTTATGATAGAGGAGAAGGGAAAAATTTTATGATAGGGGAGGAGAGAACAGGGTTATGATAGAGGAGAGAGAAAGTTAGGGGAGAGGAGAGAGAGAGAGAACAATTATGAAGAGGGGGAGGGGAGGGGAGAAAAAAGTTTATTTAAAAAGAGAGAGGGGAGAACAAGTTATGAAAAGAGGGGGAGAGAGACCAGGTTATAAATGGGGGAAGAGGAGGGAGGGGAGAGAGAAAACAATTTTATGATGAGGAAGAGAGAGAAAAAGTTATGATAGGGAGAGGGGAAAAACAAGTTATAAAGAGGAGAGAGAAGAGAACAATTTATGATAGGGAGAGAGAGAGAAAACCAATTTAGATAGGGGAAGCGAAGGGAGAAAAAGTTATGTTTAGAGGAGAGAGAGACCAGGTTATGATAGAGGGGGGGAGAGAGGGGAAACAATTTATGATAGAGGAGGAGAGAAACAAGTTCTTTTATGATTGGGAGAGAGAAAAACAATTTAAAGGGGGAGGAGAGTTTAAAAACAAGTTCAAAGAGAGGAGGGGGAGAAAAAACCCAATTTTGGGATAGAGGAAAAAAAACGGGAAAGAAACAAGTTAGGGAAGAGAGGAGGAAAAACAAGTTAGATAGGGAGAGAGGGGGAACCCAAAGTTATGATAGAGGAGAAAAGAGAGGAGAACAATTTATGTTTAGGGAAAGAGAGAGAACAAGTTAGATAGAGGAGAGAGGAGAACAAGTTATGATAGGGAGAGAAAAAAGTTATGATAAGTGGGAGAGAGAAAAGTTAGGATAGAGGGAGAAAAGAAAAAGTTATAATAGAGGAAAAGAGAACAATTTAGGTTTAGAGGAGAGGGGAGAAAAGTTATGATAGAGGAGGGAGAGAGAAAAGTTATGTAGAGGAGGGGGAGAGAGAGAAAAAGTTATGATAGAGGAGAGAGAGAAAAATTTATGATAGGGGGAGAGAGAGGAACAATTATGTAGAGGAGAGGGGAAGAAAACAAGTTAGGTTTAGGGAAAAGGGGAGAAAATTTATGTTTAGAGTAGAGAGGGGAGAAAACCCAATTTTAGATAGAGGGAGAGAAAAACAAGTTTGATAGAGGAGAGAGGGGAAACAAGTTATGATAGAGGAGGAGAGAAAAACCAAGTTATGATAGAGGAAAAAGAAAAAACAAGTATGATAGAGGAGAGAGGGGGAAAAACAAGTTGAAGAGGGGGAGAGAGAGAACAAGTTATGATAGAGGAGGGGAGGGGGAACAAGTTATGATAGAGGGGGGAGGAGAAAAAGTTATGATAGGGTAGAGAGAGAGAGAAAAATTTATGATAGAGGGAGAGAGAAAAAGTTAGGGATGAGGAGGAGAGAAAAAGTTATGATAGAGGAGAGGGGGAAAAAAAGTTTTTGATAGAGGAGGAGAAAAACAAGTTATGATAGAGGAGAGAGAGAGAAAAGTTATGATAGGGAGAGCGAAAAGGAGAAAAAGTTATGTTTAGAGGAGAGGGGAGAAAACCCAAGTTAAGATAAGGGGGAAAAGGAGAAAAAAGGGTTTTTTGGGTAGAGGAGGAGAAAAAACAAGTTAAAAGGGAGAGAAAAAAATTTAATGATAGAAGGGGAGAGAGAGAAAAAGGGTTATGATAGAGGAAGAGAGAGAACAAGTTATGTTTAGAGGGAGAAAACAGGGGAAAAAAAGGGTTATGGTAGAGGAGAGAGGGGGAAACAATTTATGATGGGGGAAAGGAGAGAGAACAAGTTAGATAGAGGGGAGAGAGAGAGAAAAAATTTATGTAGAGGAGAGAGAAAAAAAATTTAGGATAGAGGAGAAGAAAAACCCAAGTTATGATAAGGAGGAGAGGGGAAAACCAAATTTATGATAAAAGGAGAGGGGAGAAACAATTTGGGGGTTTTAGGGGAAAGAGAAAAGAACAAGTTAGGGTAGAGGGGGAGAGAGAACAAGTTATGATAGGGGAGAAAGAGGGGAAAAATTTAGGGATAGGGGAAAGGGAAGCGAAGAGAACAAGTTATGTTTAGAGGAGAGAGGAGAACAATTTATGATAGAGGAGAGAGGAAAAAAGGGTTAAAAGATAGAGGAGAAAAGGAAAAAAAGTTATGTTTAGGGGAAAAGGGAGAACATTTTATGATAGAGGGAGGAGATAGAGAGAACAAGTTATGATAGAGGAGGGGACAGAAAAAGTTTGAAAAGGGGAAAGAGCGAGAGAGAACAATTTATGATAGGGGAGAAAAAGAAAAAGTTATGTTAGAGGAGAGAGGAGAGAAAAAGTTAGGTTTAGGGGAGGGGGAGGGGGGAGGGAGAACAAGTTAGGATGTGGAGAGAGAGAGGGGGAAAAAATTTATGATAGGGAGAGAGGGGAGAGAGAAAAAGTTATGATAGAGGAGAGGGGAGAAAAAAGGGTTATGGAAGGGGAGAGAGAGAGCAGTTATGAAGAGGAGAGAGGGGGGGAAAACAATTTAATAATAAAAATTTAAAATATGCCTTTGGGCAGCCGCTTTTATCCAAAGGACTTACATCACGTTTTTACAAATTTTTTTGTGTAGGGGGGGCCCCGGGGACGAACCCTACCTTGGCGTTACAAGCGCCGGTGCTCTACCAGTAAAGCTAAAGGGGACCAAAATGATTTGATAGAGGAGAAAAGAGAGAACAATTTTATGATAGAGGAGAGAGAGAACAATTTTTTGATAGAGGAGAGGGGGAGAAAAAAGTTAAAATAGAGGAGAGGGGAGAACGGGTTTATGTTTAGAGGAGAGAGGGAAAAAGGGTTATGAAGAGGAGAGAGAAAACCCAAAGTTATGATAGAGGAGAGAGAGAGAACAAGTTATATGATAGAGGAGGAGGGGAAAACAAGTTATGGTAGAGGGAGAGAGGGGAAAATTATGAAGAGGAGGGAGAGAACAAGATTGAAGAGGGGGGGCGGGGGAGAGCAGTTATGGTAGGGGAAAGGGGAGGTGAAAAATTTAGATAGAGGAGAGAGGGGGAAGCAAAAAGTTTGGTAAGGGGGAGAGAGAAAAAGTTATGATAGAGGAGAGAGAGAAACAAGTTATGGTAGAGGAGAGAGGGGAACAATTTTAGGATAGAGGAGGAGAGAGAGAAAAAACAAGTTATGATGAGGAGAAAAGGGGAGAAAAAGTTTGATGAGGAGAGAGAAAAACAAGTTATGATAGAGGAGAGAGAGAAAAATTTTATGATAAAAGGGGGAAAAGAGAGAGGGGAGAAATGGGGAAAAAAAAGAGTGAGGGGGAAAGGGAAGATAAGGAAAGAATCCAAAAGGGATTAAAATCAGAGAGGGGAAAGGAAGAAGGGGGGAAAGAGGGGGAGGAAGAGGAGGAGGAAAAAGAGGAGGGGAAGAGGAGGGGGGGAAGAAGTGGAGGGGGGGGTTCTCGTGGCAGATGAGGAGGCGGGGGCTTCCAGGAGCGACAGGGCTTTCTGAGTCTGTTTGGTCAGAGAGGAAGAAAGTAGGGGAAGAGGAGGGGGGGGGAAAAAAGGTGCCAGATTACTGTCCTACAAAGAAAAAAAGGGATGCAATGGAGAAGAGGAGGGGGAAAGAGGGAGGGGAAAATGGGGGAGAGGGAGGGGATGGAGGGGAAAGAGGAGAGGAAAAGAGGAGGGAGAGGGGGAGGGAGAGGGAGGAGAGGAGGGAGGGAGGGGAAAGAGGAGGGGAAAGAGGGGGAGGAGGGAGAGGAGAGGAGGAGAGGGGGGAAGGAGGGAAAGAGGAGAGGAGAGGAGGGAGAGGAGAGGGAGGGGAGAGGGGGAGAGAGAGAGAGAGGGTTTTGGGGAGGGAGGTGGATGGAGGGAGAGAGGGGGGAGCGGTGGGAGGGGGGAGGGAGAGAGCGGGGGAGGAGGAGGAGAGGAAAAGGGGGGAGAGGCGGGGGAGAGGAGAGGAGGAGGAGAGGGGGGGAGAGGCGGAGGGAGAGGGAGGGAGGGGAGAGGAGAGGGGGAGGGGGGAAGCGAGGGGAGAGGGAGAGAGATGAGGGAGAGGTTGGGATGGAGAGAGAGAGGGAGAGGGAGAGAGGATGCGGAGAGGTGGATGGATGGAGAAGAGAGAGGGAGAGAGGGAAGAGAGATTGAGGAGAGGTGGAATGGGAGAGAGAGAGAGGGAGGAGGGAGAGAGATGAGGAGAGCGTGGATGGAGGAGAGACGAGAGGGAGGGAGTGAGAGAGATGAGGAGATGGTGGATGGAGGAGAAGGAGAGCGGAGAGTGAGAGAGTGAGGAGAGGTGGATGGAGAGAAGAGCGGGAGGGGAGACGGGAGAGAGATGAGGGAGAGGTGGATGGAGAGAGAGAGAGGGAGCGAGGGGAGAGATGAGGGAGAGGTGGATGGGGAGAGAGAGGGAGCGAGAGGAGGAGGATGAGGAGAGGTCGGGATGGAGGAGGAGAGAGGGGGGGAGAGGAGGGAGAGCGTGGATGGAGAGAGAGAGGAGGGAGAGAGATGAGGAGAGGTGGATGGAGAGAGAGAGGAGAGGAGAGAGAGATGAGGAGAGGTGGATGGAGAGAGAGAGGGAGAGAGACAGCAGTCATTGATATATTTCAATATTCCTATCTGTGAACTTTTCCTGACATGAAAGACTTTATATCAAATACCTATTAATAATACAAACCTGCTTGGAACATTATTTGTCATTAATATGAATATGCCCATGTAATCATTCCTGATTCATTTGTGTCTGTCATTATGTGGGGCCTGATTAAGGTCCCTCTTGTTAACAGAGAACCACTGCTGTCCATCAATGATTACGGAGGGGGAAGAGGAAGAGGACTGGTAGGTGGAGGGGGGTAGGAGGAAGAAGAGGAGGAGGAGGGGGAGGGGGGGTAGGAGGAAGAAGAGGAGGAGTAGGGGGAAGAGGAAGAGGACTGGTAGGTGGAGGGGGGGTAGGAGGAAGAAGAGGAGGAGTAGGGGGAAGAGGAAGAGGACTGGTAGGTGGAGGGGGGTAGGAGGAAGAAGAGGAGGAGTAGGGGGAAGAGGAAGAGGACTGGTAGGTGGAGGGGGGTAGGAGGAAGAAGAGGAGGAGTAGGGGGAAGAGGAAGAGGACTGGTAGGTGGAGGGGGGTAGGAGGAAGAAGAGGAGGAGTAGGGGGAAGAGGAAGAGGACTGATAGGTGGAGGGGGGTAGGAGGAAGAAGAGGAGGAGTAGGAGGAAGAGGAGGGAGAGGTGTGGTCTCACATTACTGGCTGGAGTCGGACTCAGTGGTCATGGTGGCAACAGCCCCGTGACACCGTTGACCTCTCCATTCCACCAATCAGGGTTGTCATTGTCCAGAACGTTGATCAGTTGACCCTTGGAGAAGCTCATCTCGTCCTGATTGGCTGCTGTGTAGCCGTACCTGGCACACTGGGGTCAAGGGGCGGGGTCAGAGATGCATGGAGGAGGAGTTAGGGACGTCAGTGAAATAGAAAAAGAAAAGAGTGGGACAGTCATACTCTGCTTTTCAGGGTTCCTCTATCAAATGACTTCCACTGGAAACACAGGCGGATGCACCAGGGTAAGGAGGATATACAGAGCCTTCAGAGAGTATACACACCTTCATTTTGATTGAATTTGCCTGAACTAGTGAGTTTTTTTTATTTATTTAATTTTAGAATAAGGCTGTAACAAACAAAGTAAATGGGTCTGAATACTTTCTGAAGGCACTGTGTACACTGGAGTTGCTTACCAAGACTACATTTAATGTTCCTTTGGCAAGACTTGAAAACGGCTGTCTAGCAATGATCAACAATACACTTGACAGAGCTTGAGGAATTCTAAACATAATAATTTGCAAATATTGTTCAATTCAGGTGTGCAAAGCTCTTAGAGACTGACCCAGAAAGACTCACAGCTGTAATCGCTGCCAAAGGTGATTCTAACATGTATTTGCTCAGGGAAGTGAATATTTCTCTCAATTAGATATTTCTGTACAGTGGGGAAAAAAATTATTTAGTCAGCCACCAATTGTGCAAGTCCTCCCACTTAAAAAGATGAGAGAGGCCTGTAATTTTCATCATAGGTACACGTCAACTATGACAGACAAAATGAGAAAAAAATATCCAGAAAATCACATTGTAGGATTTTTAATGAATTTATTTGCAAATTATGGTGGAAAATAAGTATTTGGTCAATAACAAAAGTTTCTCAATACTTTGTTATATACCCTTTGTTGGCAATGACACCGGTCAAACGTTTTCTGTAAGTCTTCACAAGGTTTTCACACACTGTTGCTGGTATTTTGGCCCATTCCTCCATGCAGATCTCCTCTAGAGCAGGGCAACATGGACTTTCAACTCCCTCCAAAGATTTTCTATGGGGTTGAGATCTGGAGACTGGCTAGGCCACTCCAGGACCTTGAAATGCTTCTTACGAAGCCACTCCTTCGTTGTCCGGGCGATGTGTTTGGGATCATTGTCATGCTGAAAGACCCAGCCACGTTTCATCTTCAATGCCCTTGCTGATGGAAGGAGGTTTTCACTCAAAATCTCACGATACATGGCCCCATTCATTCTTTCCTTTATACGGATCAGTCGTCCTGGTCCCTTTGCAGAAAAACAGCCCCAAAGCATGATGTTTCCACCCCCATGCTTCACAGTAGGTATGGTGTTCTTTGGATGCAACTCAGCATTCTTTGTCCTCCAAACACGACGAGTTGAGTTTTTACCAAAAAGTTATATTTTGGTTTCATCTGACCATATGACATTCTCCCAATCCTCTTCTGGATCATCCAAATGCACTCTAGCAAACTTCAGACGGGCCTGGACATGTACTGGCTTAAGCAGGGGGACACATCTGGCACTGCAGGATTTGAGTCCCTGGCGGCGTAGTGTGTTACTGATGGTAGGCTTTGTTACTTTGGTCCCAGCTCTCTGCAGGTCATTCACTAGGTCCCCCCGTGTGGTTCTGGGATTTTTGCTCACCGTTCTTGTGATCATTTTACCCCACGGGGTGAGATCTTGCGTGGAGCCCCAGATCGAGGGAGATTATCAGTTGTCTTGTATGTCTTCCATTTCCTAATAATTGCTCCCACAGTTGATTTCTTCAAACCAAGCTGCTTACCTATTGCAGATTCAGTCTTCCCAGCCTGGTGCAGGTCAACATTTTTGTTTCTGGTGTCCTTTGACAGCTCTTTGGTCTTGGCCATAGTGGAGTTTGGAGTGTGACTGTTTGAGGTTGTGGACAGGTGTCTTTTATACTGATAACAAGTTCAAACAGGTGCCATTAATACAGGTAACGAGTGGAGGACAGAGGAGCCTCTTAAAGAAGAAGTTACAGGTCTGTGAGAGCCAGAAATCTTGCTTGTTTGTAGGTGACCAAATACTTATTTTCCGCCATAATTTGCAAATAAATTCATTAAAAATCCTACAATATGATTTTCTGGATTTTTTTTTTTCAATTTGTCTGTCATAGTTGACGTGTACCTATGATGAAAATTACAGGCCTCTCTCATCTTTTTAAGTGGGAGAACTTGCACAATTGGTGGCTGACTAAATACTTTTTTTCCCCACTGTATTTCATTTCCAATACATTTGCAAATATTTCTAAAAACATGTCTTTACTTTGTCATTATGGGGTATTGTGTGTAGATGGATGACAAAAAAAATCAATGTAATTTAAAAAAAAATCAGACCCATGGGGCGGCGCACAATTGGCCCAGCGTCGTCCAGGGTAGGGGAGGGAATGGCCGGCAGGGATGTAGCTCAGTTTGCAACGCCAGGGTTGTGGGTTCGATTCCCACAGATAAAATTGTAGACCTGCACAAGGCTGGGATGGGCTACAGGACAATAGGCAAGCAGCTTGGTGAGAAGGCAACAACTACATCTATGGGCTTTATATAGCTAGCTACATCTATGGGCTTTATATAGCTAGCTACATCTATGCGCTTTTATGTTTTTCTGTCATAGGTATAATGTGGAGTAGCCTATATCATATATGTATTGGATAACTGCACAATCATTTGGGATTTTTTGGGCTTGGGATCATTACATTTTCAAGCATAGTGGTAGCTGCATTATGTTATGGGTATGCTTGTAATCGTTAAGGACTGGGGAGTTTTTCAGGAAAAAAAATCAATGGAATGGTGCTAAGCACAGGCAAAATCCTAGAGGAAAACCTGGTTCAGTCTGCTTTCCACCAAACACTGGGAGATTAATTCACCTTTCAGCAGGACAATAACCTAAAACACAACTAATGGGGATCCATAATAAACCCCAGGAAGAGTAGCTGCTGCCTTGGCAGGAGCTAATGGGGATCCATAATAAACCCCAGGAAGAGTAGCTGCTGCCTTGGCAGGAACTAATGGGGATCCATAATAAACCCCAGGAAGAGTAGCTGCTGCCTTGGCAGGAACTAATGGGGATCCATAATAAACCCCAGGAAGAGTAGCTGCTGCCTTGGCAGGAACTAATGGGGATCCATAATAAACCCCAGGAAGAGTAGCTGCTGCCTTGGCAGGAACTAATGGGGATCCATAATAAACCCCAGGAAGAGTAGCTGCTGCCTTGGCAGGAACTAATGGGGATCCATAATAAACCCCAGGAAGAGTAGCAGCTGCCTTGGCAGGAACTAATGGGGATCCATAATAAACCCCAGGAAGAGTAGCTGCTGCCTTGGCAGGAACTAATGGGGATCCATAATAAACCCCAGGAAGAGTAGCTGCTGCCTTGGCAGGAACTAATGGGGATCCATAATAAACCCCAGGAAGAGTAGCTGCTGCCTTGGCAGGAACTAATGGGGATACCTTAATAAATACAAAGAAATACAAATAGAGGGTATAGAGGGGCATATTTTATTTTAAAATATATTGAGTTCGTCCCCCTCCCCTCCCCTGAAAAAATATTCCATTTAAAAAATGACGTTTTTTTTGTTGCTTTTTTACTGAAACCACACGCGGGACGGATTAGTGAGGATGTTTGACACCCCTGTTATAGAGGGTTTATACCACTATGATTCAGTGTTTATTACCTGCCACAGATATACATGTATAGTGTAGATGCTACAGGTAGAAATGTATTTTATAGATCAGGGTTTGGGGTCAATTCCATTTCAATTACAGTCAATTCAGAAAGTACAATGAAATTCCAACTCCAATTCCGATTCCGTTCCATGAGGAAAATTTGGAATTGGAATTCGGTTTACTTTCTGAACTGACTGGAATTTAAATGGAACCCAACCCTGGTGCAGATGGGTGATGTAGACATATTTAGTATAGATCAGACAGTATTCTGACCAGTCAGGTAGACATATTTAGTATAGATCAGACAGTATTCTGACCAGACCAGTCAGTATTGATCAGCCAGTTGTTACCTGGGACAGGTGCAGGAGTTGTCTTGTTGCTGGTGGGAGCAAGGACTTTGACATTAGAGGAGTGGAACCAGCCTCTTTGTGGCCTCTTCCCCCTAGCCTGGGGGACAGAAGACATTAGAGGAGTGGAACCAGCCTCTTTGTGGCCTCTTCCCCCTAGCCTGGGGGACAGAAGACATTAGAGGAGTGGAACCAGCCTCTTTGTGGCCTCTTCCCCCTAGCCTGGGGGACAGAAGACATTAGAGGAGTGGAACCAGCCTCTTTGTGGCCTCTTCCCCCTAGCCTGGGGGACAGAAGACATTAGAGGAGTGGAACCAGCCTCTTTGTGGCCTCTTCCCCCTAGCCTGGGGGACAGAAGACATTAGAGGAGTGGAACCAGCCTCTTTGTGGCCTCTTCCCCCTAGCCTGGGGGACAGAAGACATTAGAGGAGTGGAACCAGCCTCTTTGTGGCCTCTTACATTTACATTTTTACATTTTAGTCATTTAGCAGACGCTCTTAACCAGAGCGACTTACAGGAGCAATTAGGGTTAAGTGCCTTGCTCAAGGGCACATTAACGTCATTTAGCAGACGCTCTTAGCCAGAGCGACTCACAAATTGGTGCGTTCACCCTATAGCCAGTGGGATAACCACTTTACAATTTGGGGGGGGGGGGGGGGGGGGGGGTTAGAAGGAATACTTTATCCTATCCCAGGTATTCCTTAAAGAGGTGGGGTTTCAGATGTCTCCGGAAGGTGGTGAGTGACTCCGCTGTCCTGGCGTCGTGAGGAAGCTTGTTCCACCATTGGGGTGCCAGAGCAGCGAACAGTTTCTGACTCTTCCCCCTAGCCTGGGGGACAGAAGACACTAGAGGAGTGGAACCAGCCTCTTTGTGGCCTCTTCCCCCTAGCCTGGGGGACAGAAGACACTAGAGGAGTAGAACCAGCCTCTTTGTGGCCTCTTCCCCCTAGCCTGGGGGACAGAAGACACTTATCTACTGCTCTAGTATTCTGCTGGTCTTTCATTTAACCAGGAAGTCCCATTGAGTTTGACATCTCTTTCTTCTGGACAAGAAAGCAACATACATTTAGGCTGCCCATTTCTGATATTATTTTTACTCATTTGTCTTTTGACCAATCATATCAGCTTTTTTTTTTTGCCAATAGTTGGGCAAAATATCAGAATTGGGCTGCCTGTGTAAAGGCAGTCTTAGTTACACACACAACATCCATACGGTCTAAGGTGAAGTTGCCCCTGGACGCCGATCTGGGGTCAGTTTTTACATTAAGGTTAGGATTGGGTAGGGAACCCAGGGGAACACCTTACCCCAGAGCAACACAATACACTAGGTAGATGTTGTGACGTCACTAGTCAGCTGACCTGCAGTTCCCCAAGCCACCAGCCAGTGGAGTTCTTGGCCTGGACCACGATCAGTTGCCCCGGCGACAGACTTAGCTGCTCCGTAGTCAGGGTGACTGTGGCCATGACCGCCTGAGCGATCTCTATCGACCAATCAGAGACCAGAGAGACAGGTTGGAGGTTTAGCCTATATCTGTTGACACTTTAAAATCGATCTGAAGTGTTGCTACTATAATTATTAGGGTTTCTATGTGTTTTGTGTGCGTGTGCGTGCATTCTTGTGTTTGTCCTCACCATGTTTCTTGGAAGCCGCTCCAGGCCTAGTGATCTGGAAATACAAAGCCACAGAAATGGAAACCTTAGAATAACAACTCTCTTATAACACAATGGACCATATTGCATTACAACAACAACACGGTGACAGACTGCCAAGCGACTGAAACCTGTTCTCTTTATCACTGGTTCTCAACCTTTGTTGGTTGCTGTATGCCCAATAACATTTTTCCCCGGCCGGAGTACCCCTCACGAAATTAGGAAGGGACTGTAAGGTTATTGTGACTGAAACGTCACCATGTTTTGTTAATCTGTAGTGCTGTTTTTCCCAAAATTCCCAGGTTTTCCAGATATCCGGTTGGAAGATTCCCAGAATCGAGAGGGAATAAGCAGAAAATCCAGAATCCTCCAACTGGGAATTTTGCAACCTGACATGGGTCCTCTTAGTCCAGTTCTCTCTCCTCTCCTCTGGTTGAGTTAGGGTTAGGGGCTAACACGTTACAAAGTACTCAAATTACTTTTTTGTAGTAACGAGTAACTTAACGCGCTAGTTTTTCCAATTTAAGTAATCAGATACTTAGTTATTTTTTCAAATAAGGAAATTGTTACTTTTTAAATACGATGTCCCTTTTTATTTTAGCAAAATAAAAAATAAAAATCCCTTCCCCTAAGTTCACACTCTTCCTGTTTCTTCAAGAATGTTGTGGCGGGAAGCTAGCAAGCTAGCAAGATGGCAGAGACAACAGCCTTTACATCCTGGAAGTTTTCACACGATTTAGAATTGGTAGAAGAAAAGGAGAGAAACTTCATAAGAGAATGCAAACTGTCACTAACCACTAACCACGACCCCCAACCACGAGCCCCCTAACCACACCCCCTCGAACCACGACCCCCGCGAACCACACCCCCCCGCGAACCACGAGCCCCGCGAACCACACCCCCGCGAACCACGCGAACCACGACCCCGGAACCACGACCCCCGCAACCACGACCCCGCAACCACAACCCCCGCGAACCACGACCCCCGCAACCACGACCCCCCTAACCACGACCCCGCAACCACACCCCCAACCACGAGCCCCCCAACCACGACCCCGCGAACACACGCGAACCACGAGCCCCCAACCACAGCCCCCGAACCACACCCCCGCGAACCACGACCCCTCAACCACGACCCGCGAACCACGACCCCCCGAACCACACCCCCGCGAACACGACCCCTAGAACCACACCCCTGCGAACCACGACCCCCGCGAACCACTAGCCCCGCGAACCACACCCCGCGAACACACCCCCGCAACCACGAGCCCACCGAACCAACGATCCCCGCGAACCACTACCCGCGAACCACTAGCCCCGCAAACCACAGCCCCGCGAACCACGAGCCCCGCGAACCACGACCCCCTCGAACACGACCCCCGAACCACGAGCCCCGCGAACACAGCCCCGCGAACCACGAGCCCCGCAAACCACGAGCCCCGCGAACCACGAGCCCCGCGAACCACTGAGCCCGCGAACCACGACCCCGAACCACACCCCGCGAACCACGAGCCCGCGAACCACGACCCCGCGAACCACAACCCCGCAACCAACACCCCCGAACCACGACCCCCGCGAACCACGACCCCCGCAACCACGACCCCCCGAACCACACCCCCGCAACCACGGCCCCGCGAACCACGACCCCCCGAACCACGAGCCCCCGAAACCACGAGCCCCGCGAACCACGGCCCCGCAAACCACAACCCCCGAGAACCACTGACCCCCGCGAACCAAACCCCGCCAACACTACCCCCGAACCACGACCCCGCGAACCACATCCCCGCGTAACCCCCAACCACCCCGCTCAACCACGACCCTCGAACCACGAGCCCCGCTAACCACGAGCCCGCGAACCACGACCCCGCACCACGAGCCCCGAACCACCCCCCCAACCCAACCCCTCGTAACCACAACCCCCTTAACCACGACACCCTCGAACACCCCGCGAACCACAACCGCCGTAACCACTACCCCCCGAACCACTAGCCCCGCTAACCACTACCCCCTCTAACCACGACCCCCTCTAACCACTACCCCCTATAAACCACTATCCCCTATAACCACTACCCCCTCTAACCACTACCCCCTCTAACCACTATCCCCTCTAACCACTGAGCTTCGGGGATAAACGCTTGTCAACTGAGAAGAACTCAACTTCAAATATCAAGAAGCACCTTCAGGTCAAGCACAGCACCACAAGACCGGTGGAGAAAGATCCAAGCCAGCCGACTGTCGTTGACGCTCCAAAACAGCAAAATCTGTTTGGCTAAACCTGTCACCCCGAGGGAGAACTAAATAAACATGTTTGTGTCTTTGATGATTGTAAGTAATTATTTTGATTGTAAGCCATTTTATTTCAATGCATTATGTTTAGGATTTATGTGACAGTTTGCGTTCGTGGTCAGCAGTTTAATACGCAGGTTATTTTTATTTTCATGTCGCTATTTCAAGTCGGGTTTGTTGTGACTGGCTTGCATTTAGTGTCTTTAATATGTACTGTATATTCCGTTTCATAAAGCTACCTAGATGTTGGTTTTGATTTATGGACAATGTTCCTTTGATTGCGTTGGATTTATCAAGATAGAATTTCGTTGTGATGCAACACTTTTGTTTGCGTTCATCAGACATTTCGATAGTTTAATATGGAATTCGGTCAGAACGGTCTGTTAGTTATACATCATTATTTTCATAATATAACACATTTCTCCTTCACACGGTTTGTGGAACGGTTTCATTATAAGCTCCTGAGTGGCGCAGTGGTCTAAGGCACTGCATCGCAGTGCTAACTGTGCCACTAGAGATCCTGGTTCGAATCCAGGCTCTGTCGCAGCCGGCCGCGACCGGGAGACCCATGGGGCGGCGCACAATTGGCCCAGCGTCGTCCAGGGTAGGGGAGGGAATGGCCGGCAGGGATGTAGCTCAGTTGATAGAGCATGGCGTTTGCAACGCCAGGGTTGTGGGTTCGATTCCCACGGGGGGCCAGTATAAAAAAATTAATAAAAATAAAGATTTATTCACTAACTGTAAGTCGCTCTGGATAAGAGCGTCTGCAAAATGTAAAATGTAATAAGCTGCTGAACCACGAAGGCCGAATAATAAAGTTTCTTGTTGAATTGACTGAAACAACTAAAACATCCTTTAGGACGTCTGAATGAGCTCTGCCATGATGACATCAGCGCTGCTGACAGCGTATCTTTAGTTTAGCAGAACGTTCCACGTTATCCCGCCAGTACTAAGTAGGCATTCTGGGTAGTGTGGGGCAGGACAACGACCGAGGCATTTTCAGAGGGTTTTCTGTTTTAAGTAACGATGTAATGTAACAAGTTACTTTCCACAGTAAGTAACGTTGAAACCTAACAAGTTACTTTTAAAAGTAATTTTCCCCAACACTGGTTAGGGGTCAGGGTTAGGGGTCAAGGGTCATGGATACTAACCTCTGGTTCCATGGGTTTGACGTAGTTGGAAGGGAACACTCCGGTCCGGTTTCCAATGCACCCCCTCCACCACTCCCCCTCCTGCTCTGTTACCATGACTACGTCCCCCTCAGAGAATGTCAGGTCGCCCTCCTCCGGGCTCTCATAGGTGTACAGGGCCACGAACTCTGATTGGACAGAATACAGCTTGGTGAGCGGTACCGGAGCGCCAAGTCTAGGCCATCAGACACACACAACTGCACCACATATCACACTTTCACAAAATGCTTGAAGACATGGCTAAAGGTCAATCAGATTTGTGAACATGGTCCCTAGCTGTGTGTTGCCGCTTTCCATGTCTGTTGTCTGTAACTTGTGAGGTGTGGAAACATTTTGTTGCTTTTATGAATTTTGTCTTGCTGCTTTTTGTTCTATGTTGCTCGGTCTGTATGCTACGTCTTGCTTGTCCTATGTTGCTATTTCTGTATGCTATGTCTTGTTCTATGTTGTTATTGTCCATATTGTAATTGTTTTTAATAACCTGCCCAGGGACTGCGGTTGAAAATTAGCCGGCTGGCTAAAACCGGCACTTTTACTGAAACGTTGATTAATGTGCACTGTCCCTGTAAAAATAAACTCAAACTTAAACTCAAACTCAAAAGGCTTCTTAACAGCTAATCATGGCTAAACTGACTATTTGCATTGCCCAACCCACCCCACCCCTCTTTTATGCTGCTGCTACTCTCTGTTTATTATCTATGCATAGTCACTTTAATAACTCTACCTACATGTACATATTACCTCAATTACCTTGACTAACCGGTGCCCCCGCACATTGACTCTGTACTGGTCCCCCCTGTATATAGCATCTCTCCTGTTTATTTTCCATTGCTATGTACTGGTACCCCCCCCCGTAATATAGCATCTCTACTGTTATTTCCCATTGACTCGTACCGGTCCCCCTGTATATAGCCCCCTACTGTATTTCACATTGACTCGTTACCGTACCACCCCCTGTTATATAGCCTCCCTACTGTTATTTCACATTGACTCCTGTCCCTGTACCCACCCTGTATATAGCCTCCCTACGGTATTTGCCATTGAACTCTGTACCGGTACCCCCTGTAATATAGCCCTCCCTACTGTTTTTCACATTGACTCTGTACCGGTACCCTCCCTCCCCCCCTTAACTCCTGTTCTATTAAAGCCTCCCTACGGTTTTCCATTGACTCTGTACCTGTGCCACCGACCCCCCCACGACCGCAACCGTCCCCTTTAGTATAGCCCTCCCTCCGCCTACTAGTTATGTTCACATTTACTCTGTAACCGGTACCCCCACCCCCCTTTATTTAGCCTCCCTACTGTTATTTTTCCCATTGACTCTGTACCGGTACCCCCCCCCCCTGTTCTAAGCCTCCCTACTGTTATTTCACATTGACTCGTCCCCGGTTCCCCCCCCTGTATATAGCATCGCTAACTTTTATTTCCCATTGACTCTGTAAAGGTACCCCCCTGTATATAGCCTCCCTAACTGTTTTATTTCCCATTGACTCTGGACCCGGTACCGCCCCCGGACGCGGACCCCCTCGCTGGATCCCCCCTGTATATGCCTCCCTCTGTGATTTCACATTGACTCGTACCGGTAACCCCCTGTATATATCCCTCCCTAACTGTTCTTTTCCCCATTGACTCTGTACCGGTACCCAGCCCCCTTCCTATAGCCCTCTCTATTGTTATTTCCCATTGACTCTTTACCTGTAACCGACATCCCCCTCCCCAACCCGGCAACCGATCCCCTTCATATCCTCCCTCCTGGTTATTTCCCATTGATCTCTGTACCGTACCCCCCTGTATATAGCGACTCCTAATGTTATGTCCCATTGACTCTGTACCGGTACCCGCGCCCCCCTGTATATAAGCCCTCCCTACTGTTATTTCCCTTGACTCTGTACCGGTACCGGCCCCGTATATAGCCGCGCCCTACTGTTATTTCCCATTGACTCTGGTACCGGTGACCACCAAACCCCCCCACGCCCCTGTATTTAGCCTCTCTCTGTTATTATCCCCATTGACTCTGTACCTACCCCCCTGTAATTTAGCCGCCCTACTGTTTTATTTTTCCCATTGACTCGTACCCCGTAACCCCTTTATAGTAGCCTCCCTACTTTATTTTCCCATTTGACTCTTGTACCAGTACCACCCCTGTATATAGCCTCCCTACTGTATTATCCCATTGACTCTGTACCGGTACCCCCTGTATTAGGCCTTCCCGACTGTTATTTTATTTTCCCCATTGACTCTGTACCGTTATCCCCTGTATATAGGCCCTCCCTAACTGTTTATTTTCCCATTGACTCTGTACCGGTACCCCCTTATAGACCTCCCTAACTGTTATTTCCCTTGACTCTGTAACCGGTACCGCCCCTGTATATAGCCTCTCTACGTTTTTCCCATTGACTCCTGGTACCGGTAACCCCCCCTGTATATAGCCTCCTACTGTTATTTCCGCATTGACCTCTGTACCGGTACGCCGCCTGTAATAATACCTCCCTACTGTTTTTTCCCATTGGACTCTGTAGTGTACCGGGTACCCCCTGTAGCTAGCCCTCCCTACTGTTTTTCCCATTGACTCTGTACCGGCCGACCCCTGTATATGCCTCTCTACTGTTATTTATTTACTTGCTCTTAATTGTTATTTTTTAACTTCTATTTTTTACTTAACACTTTTTTCTCTTACAAACTCTGCATTGTTGTTAAGAGCTTGTAAGCATTTCAACAGTAAGGTCCTACACTGTTGTATGTCGGCGCAATGTGACAATAATGTTGATTTGATTTGAACACAACTTCTGATTGACGAACCCCAGCTGGTGTGAGCACAACACGGCCGATTGGAGGATCCACCGCGTGGGGAGCACAACATGTCGCTTGGAGCGTGAGAGAAACACACCCCTCATACCTGTTCCTCGCTAGGTTGCTTCTAGGCTTTCTTGCCTTCTATGGAGTTTTTCCTAGCCACCGTGCTTCTACATCTAACAACCTGAATTACTAAGCTGTTTGGTTTTAGGCCTGGTTTTTATCTGTACAGCACTTCGAAATATTGCTGATGTAGAAATGATGGCTATAATAAAATAAACTTGATTGATTGATTGGAACAGAACATAGCCGCGCTGAGGCAACACACCTCTGATTGGAGGAGAAAATTAAGTGGACATCCTACCACAACTCCAGAATAAAATCATCTAACCGCAACCTTTTTTACCGCGTCCCCTATGGCAAACCTATTCCCTATATGTGCACTACTACTTTTAGAAGACAGAGAAGGCACCACTATTCCCTATATAGTGCCTACTTTAGACCGAGGAATGGCACCCTATTCCCTATATAGTGCACTCCTTTAGACCAGAGAAGATGGCAACCCTATTTCCCTATATATTGGCACTAAGTTCGACCAGAAGAATGGCACCCTATTGCCTATATAGTGCACTACTTTAACCAGAGATGGCACCCTATTGTCCCGATATCGTGCCCTAACTTTAGACCAGAGCATGGCACCCTATTCCTAGATAGTACACTACTTTAGACCAGAGATATGGCACCCTATTCCCTATATAGTGCCCTACTTAGACCAAGGATGGCACCTATTTCCTATATAGTGCACTACTTTAGCCAGAGAATGGCAAACACCCTATTCCCACATGCAACTACTTTAGAGCAGAGCAGGGCACCCCCTATTTCCCTTATAGTGCACTACTTTAGACCAGGAGATGGCACCCTATTCCTATATAGTGCACTACTTTAGACCAGATCATGGCAACCCTAATTCCCTATATAGTTCACTACTTTAGCCAGAGAATGGCAACCTATTCCCTATATAGTGCCTACTTTATCCAGAGACTGGCAACCTGGCCCCTATTTCCCTATATAGTGCACTACTTTAGAACTCCCGAAATGGCACCCCCTAATTCCCATATATAGTCACTACTACTTTAGACTCAGAGAATTGCACCCTATTCCTATCTAGTGCACTAACTTTTAGCACCAGAGAATGACACCCTATTCCCTATATAGTGCACTACTTCGGACCAGAGAATGGCACCCTATTCCCTAGATAGTGCACTACTTTAGACCAGAGCATGGTACCTCCCTATTCCCAACATCCCTATATAGTGCACTATACTTTAGACAGATAATGCACCCTATTCCCTATATAGTGCAACTACGTTAACCAGAGAATGGCACCCTATTCCCTATATAGTGGCACTACTTTATACAGAGATGGCACCTATTCCTTCCCTATATAGTGCACTCTTTATGACCAGAGAATGGCAACCCTTTCCCTATATATGCCACTACTTACTTTAGACCCAGAGAATGGCACCCTAGTCCCTATATAGTGCACTATTTAGACCAGAGAATGGCGACCTATTCCCTATAAATATTGGGCCTAACTTTAGACCAGAGAATGGAACCCATGTCCCTATATATGCCCTACTTATAGACAGATAATGGCAACCCTATTCCCTATATAGTGCACTAACTTTAGAGACCATAGGATTGCACCCCTCTTTCCTATATAGTTACTACTTTAGACCAGAGAATGGCAACCCTATTCCCCTACTCGTGCCCTACTTTATACCAATAAATGGCACCATAATTCCCTATATAGTGCCTACTTTAAGACCATATAATGGCACCCTATTCCCTATATAGTCGCACTACTTTATAAAGAGAAGGCACCCTATTCCCTTATATAGTGCACTACTTTAGACCAGCGATGGAACCCTATCCCTATATAGTGCACTACTTTTTATACCAGATAATGGCAACCTATTCCTATAATAGTGCACTACTTTAGACAGAGCGCTATTACACCCTATTCCCTTTATAGTGCACTACTTAGACCAGAGAGGCAAACCTATGCCCTAATAGTGCATCTCTTTAGAACAGAGAATGGCAACCCTATTTCCTAGATAGTTTCACTACTTTAGACCAGATAATGCACCCTATTCCTATATAGTGCACTACTTTTAGACCAGAGCTCTATGAACACCCTATTCCTTATCGTGCACCGACTTATACCCAGAGAATGGCACCCATATTCCCTATATAGTGCAATACTTTAGACCCGAGAAATGTCACCCTATTCCCTATATTATGCACTACTGTAGACCATAGAATGGCATCCCATTCCCTATATATTGCCTCCTTTAGCCTCAGAGCTCATGACACACTATTCCCTTTATATTGCACTAACTTTAGACAAGAGAAGGCACCCTATTCCCTTATAGTGCACTACTTTGACCAGAGATGGCACCCTATTCCTATTGTGCACTAGTACGTACTTTTAGAGACCAGAGAAATTGCAGCCCCTATTCCCTTTAGAGTGCACTACTGTTGAGCCAGAGAATGGCACCCATTCCCTATTAGTTGCACACTTAACCAAGAATGCACCCTATTCCCTTTTATCACTCACTACTTTGGACCAGATAATGATCACCCTATTACCTTTATATATGCACTCTTTGACCCGAGAATGGCACTATATTCCTATGTAGTGCACTACTTAGACCAGGGAAGGCAAAATGGCACACTATGCCCTATATAGGGCACTACTTTTTAGACCAGAGAATGGCAACCCTATTCCCTATAATAGTGGCACTACTTTGACCAGAGAATGGCACCCTATTCCCTGTCGTGCACTACCTTTAGACCAGGGAAATGGCACCCTATTCCCTATATAGTGTCACTACTTTCGACCAGAGAATGGGCAACCTAATTTCCCTATATAGTGCCACTACTACTTTAGCCAGGAATGGCAACCCTATTCCCTCATATAGTGCACTACTTTAAGACCAGAGATGGCACCCTATTTCCCTATATAGTGCACTACTTTAGACCAGATGGACTGGCACCCATTCCCTATATAGTGCATCTACTTTAGGACCAAGATGGCACCCTATTCCCTTATAGTGCACTACTTTAGGACGCAGATGAATGGCAACCTTTTCCCTATATAGTCACTATTTAGACAAAGAATGGCACCCTATTTCCCTATATAGTGCAGTGACAGTGGAGGGTTATGGGATTTGATGGGATTGAGAGGGGGATTTGCCTGAGAGTAAGTGTGCTGGGAAGAGAGCAGGATGGAGAAGAAGTGCAACTACTTTAGACCAGGAATGTCACCTATCCCTATATAGTGCCTCCTTTAGACTCAGATAATGGCCCCACCATATTCCCTATATATGCACTACTTTGCCCAGAGAATTACACCCTATTCCCTATTATAGTGCACTACTTTAGTAGCTAGAGCGATGGCAACCCTTTCCCTATATATCACACTACTTAAGACCAAGAATGGTACCCTATTCCCTATATAGTGCCTACCTTTATGACAGCTAATGGCACCCCCTATTTTCCCTATATATTGCACTACTGAGACCAAGAATGGTACCCTATTCCACTCATATCGTGCCCTACTTTAGACAGAGATGGCACCACTATTCCCTATTAGTGCACTACTTTAGACCAGAGAATCTGCAACCCTAGTCCCTAATATAGTGCACTACTTAGACCAGAGATGGGCACCCTTTCCTATTAGTGCCCTAACTTTAGAACCAGAGAATGGCACCCTATTCCCTAAAGTGCACTACTTTAGACCATAGAATGGCAACCCTATTGCCCTATATAGTGCACTACTTTAGACCAGAGAATGGCACCCTATTCCCTATATAGTGCACTACTTTAGACCAGAGATTGCACCCTATTCCCCTATTAGTCACTACTTTATACCAGAGAATGGCGACCCTATTCCTATTAGTGCACCTACTTTAGACTCAAGGATGGCCGCCTATTCCCTATATATGCACTACTTTTAGACCGAGAATTGCACCCATTCCCTATATATTGCACTACTTGAGCCAGAGAATGGCCAACCCTATTTCCCTATATAGTGGCCTACTTTAGACAGAATGGCAACCTATTCCCTATATATTTCACGACTTAGACCAGAGTCTCTATGAACACCCTATGCCCTTTATAGTGCACTACTTTAGACCAGAGAATGGCACCCTATTCCCTATATATTGGCCACTTTAACCATAGAATGGCACCATTCCTAGATAGTGCACCTCTTTAGACCATAGAATGGCACCCTCTTCCCTATATAGTGCACACTTTAGACCAGAGCTCTATGACACCCCACACCCAGTTCCCTTATAGTGCACTACTTTATACCAGAGAATTGCACCTATTTCCATTTAATGAGTGCACTCACTTTGACCATCGATGGCACCCTATTCCCTATATGTGCCACTACTTTTAGGACCAGAGAATGGCACCCTATTTCCCTTTATAGTGCACTACTCTTTGAACCGAGAATGGCACCCCTTTCCCGATATAGTGCCTACTTTAGACCATAGCTCTTGACACCCCTATTCCCTTATAGTGCACTACTTTTAGACCAGAGAATGGCACCCTATCCCCTTATAGTGCAGCTACTTTGACCAGAGAATGGCAACCCTATTCCCTTATAAGTGCCTACTTGACCGAATGGCACAACACTATATTCCTTTTATATAGTGCACGACTTTGACCAGAGAAGGGCAACCCGGAAGCAATTTCACTTGTGTGCACTACTTTTGACCATGAATGGCACCCTATTCCCTATCTGTGCACTACTTTAGACCAGAGAATGTCCCCCTATTCCCTATATAGTGCACTACTGTTGACCAGAGAATGGCACCCTATTTCCCTATGTAGTGCCTACGTTTAGACCAGGGAATGGCAACCCTATTCCCTATATAGTTCCTACTTTAGAACCAGAGAATGGCAACCCCCTATTCCTATATATTGCAACTACTTGACCAGGAGAATGGCACCCTTGCCCTAGTCAGTGCAACTCCTTTAGACCAGGGAATGGCACCCTATCCCTATTAGTGCACTACTTTAGACCAGAGATGGAACCCTATTCCCTATATAGTGCACTACTTTAGACCAGAGAATGGCACCCATTCCCTATATATGCCCTACTTAGACCAAGAATGGCACCCCCTCTTTCCCTATTTATTGCACACTACTTTAGACCGAGATGGCAACCCTATTCCCTATATAGTGCACTACTTTAGACCAGAATGGCACCGATTCCCTATATAGTTCACTACTTTGACCAGAGAAGGCAACCTAATTTTCCCGATATAGTGGCACTACTTTAAACCGAGATGTCAACCCTATTTCCCTATATTAGTCACTACTTTAGAAGTACCAGAGAAATGGCACCCTATCCCTATATAGTACAACTACTTTAGACCGAGATGGCACCCTATTCCCTAGATAGTGCACTACTTTAAGACCCAATAATGGAACCCTATTCCCTATATATGCACTACTTTTAAACCAAGAGAATGGCAACCCTATTCCCCTATATAGTGCACTACTTTATACCAGAGAATGCACCCTATTCCTATAAGTGCACTACTTTAGACCAGAGAATGGCACCCTAATTCCTATATATGCACTACTTTAGACCAGAGAATGGCACCCTATTCCCTATATAGTTGCACTACTTTAGACCAGAGAATGGCACCTATTCCCATAAAGTGCCTACTTTAGACCAGAGAATGGCACCCCTATTCCCTATATAGGCACTACTTTATCCCCAGAATGTCACCCTTATTCCCATAATATAGTGGCACTACTCACTTTAGACCACGAATGGCAACCCTATTCCCTATATGTGCAACTCTTTAGAACAGAGCATGGCAAACCTCATATTCCCTTATAAGTGCACTAACGTTAGACCAGAATGGCACCCCTATTCCCCTAATAGTAGTGCACTACTTAGACCCAGAGAATGCACTCCTATTCCCTATATAGTGCCTACTTTAGACCAGAGATTGCCCCTATTCCCTATATAGTGCACTACTTTAGACCAGAGAGTGCACCCACCTTTCCCTATATTCACTACTTTAGGACCAGAGAATGCACCTATTACATTTACTTTATCATTTAGTCCTTTAGCAGACGCTCTTATCCAGATCGACTTACAGGAGCATTAGGGTTAATTTCCTTGCTCAAGGGCCATCGACAGATTTTTTACGACCTAGTCGGCTATTCCCGATATAGTGCACTACTTTAGACCAGGGAATGGCACCCTTCCCTTATCGTGGTGCACTACTTTAAGACCAGAGAATGCACCCTATTCCCTAATAGTTGCTCTATTTAGACCAGAGAATGACAACGCCTATTCCCTCATATAGTGCACTAACTTTAACCAGAGAATGGCACACCCATTCCCTATATAGTGCACTACTTGACCCGAGAATGGCACCCTATTCCATTATAGTGCACTACTTTATACCAAGAATGGCAAACCACTATTCCCTATATATTGCACTACTTTAGACCAGAGAATGGCACCCTATTCCCTATATAGTGCACTACTTTGACCAGAAATGGGCACCCTATTCCCTATATAGTGCACTACTTTAGACCATAGAATGGCACCCTATTCCCTATATAGTGCACTACTTTAGACCAGAGAATGGCACCCTATTTCCCTATATAGTGCACTACTTTAGACCAGAGAATGGCCACCCTATTCCCTATATAGTGCACTACTTAAGGAGACCAAGCACCCCCAAATGGTACCCTATTCCCTATATAGTGCACTACTTTAGACCAGAGATGGCACCCTATTCCCTATATAGTGCACTACTTTAGGACCAGAAATGGCAACCATATTCCCTATATAGTGCACTACTTTAGACCAGAGAATGGCAACCCTATTCCCTATATAGTGCACTACTTTAGACCAAGAATGGCAACCCCCTATTCCCTATAAGTGCCCTGACTTTAGACCAGAGAATGGCAACCCCTATTCCCTATATGGTGCACTACTTATCACCAGAAATTGCACACCTATTCCCTATATAGTGCCTCTTTAGACCAAGAATGCACCCCCTATTCCCTATATGTGCAACTACTTTAGCCCATAGACTGGCACCCTATCCCTATATAGTGCACTACTTTGACCGAGGCTCTATGAAACACCCATTCCCTTTATAGTGGTCACTACTTTAGAACCAGAGAATGGCACCTGCTATTCCCTTTTATAGTGCCTACTTTTTTGACCAGAGAAGGCACCCTATTCCCTATTGTGGCACGACGTTAGACCAGAGAATGGCCACCACTAGTTCCCTTTATAGTGCAACTACTCTTTGACCAGAGAAAATGGCACACTATTCCCCTATATAGTGGCACTACTTTAGACCGAAGATGGCACCCTAGTCCCCTTTATAGTGCACTACTTGACCATAGAATGGGCAACCCTATTCCCTTTATAGTTGCACTACTTTGACCAGAGAATGGCAACCCTATTCCCTATGTAGTGCACTACTTTAGACCAGGGAATGGCACCCTATTCCCTATATAGTGCACTACTTTAGACCAGAGAATGGCACCCTATTCCCTATATAGTGCACTACTTTGACCATTTGGGACACAACCTGGCTGAAAGTGAACAAAGAGCGGCACACTTACGTTCCAGTTGGCTGGGATCTGGGCTCTCCAACTCATCAACAGTGGTCCTGTAGACAACACACACACATGCTTAGTGTACATTGCAAACTGTACGTATGTTTTCTTGTTTTGTAATTTGTCCCTATATAAGTGTGTGAGTATCATTGCTCTGTGTGCGTGTTGTTTTCCCGGGACGAGTCTGTGACGGGGTTCCGTCCTGCTCCTACCATCTCTCCGTCAGGAAGTCTGAGTAACAGGAAGTTAGGACATGTATAGAGACAGAGGACTCTAGATGGATAGAACCCGTTTTAGCATGGACATGGACATGGACATGGAGGGCTTCCACCATTTTAAAGAAGTCAACTTGGTTTGGGCGCGATCAGCCAATGATCAGAGCATTGGCTGCTTCTTCAGATTGGGTTCCCTGGTTTGTAAACGGCTTTAAGATATATCTCACTGCCACCATCTAGTGGCCACAATAAATTAATGCCAAGATTTGGTTCAGGACTCCAGCACTGCAGGTGGCGGTAAATCACCAATATTAGCTTTACACTTCAAACACAAAATAATAAGAAAATGGACTAAATGGAGATAGCCTCAATGTTGCTGCCCATGACATCACCCAACGCCAATAACATACAGATACAAAGACCTTTATCAATAAGAGATGGGCCATATAGAATACATGAGAGACAGGCTAAGTCTTCAACGGGCCAGGCTAAGTCTTCAACGGGCCAGGCTAAGTCTTCAACGGGCCAGGCTAAGTCTTCAACGGGCCAGGCTAAGTCTTCAACGGGCCAGGCTAAGTCTTCAACGGGCCATGCTAAGTCTTCAACGGGCCATGCTAAGTCTTCAACGGGCCAGGCTAAGTCTTCAACGGGCCAGGCTAAGTCTTCAACGGGCCAGGCTAAGTCTTCAACGGGCCCTGGTCAAAAGTAGTGCACTAAATAGGGAATAGCCATTAGGGAACATGAAGACCGTTGTGATGCGTCTCTTACCCCGGGCTGGGTGGTAGTGGGGGACAGGAGGGGGGAAGGGGGGTGGGGCATCTCTCAGTGTAGCTCTGGTAACCACGGTAACCACACAGCAAACCAGGCTCCCCCGCCGTCTCGTCATCTACCTGCATCATGGGAAACAGAGTTTTAAGTGGTGTCACTGGGAGTCCACTTTTAACATGTGTGTGTGTGTGTGTGTGTGTGTGTGTGTGTGTGTGTTGAGTGTGTTTTCAGTGTGTGTGTTCAGTGTGTTTGTTTGTGTGGTCAGTATGTGTGTGTGTGTGTGTGTGTGTGTGTGTGTGTGTGTGTGTGTGTGTGTGTGTGTATGGTGTGTGTGTACCTCTATGAAACAGTCAGCGTCCAGGCTGAGCTCGTCAGCGTTGCGTGCGGTGAAGGGGTACAGGGCTCTGCAGGAGGTCAACGCCGGATGCTGGCCTCCTCCTCTCTCCTGCTGCTCTACTCGCCGCCTCCTCTCCTCCTCCTCTCTGCACCTCCTCCTCTCCTCCTCCTCTCTGCACCTCCTCCTCTCCTCCTGGGTCACTCTGAGATGGGCCTCTTCCTCCCTCTGTTTCTGCTCCTCCTGCTGCCTCCTCTGGTGCACCCACTCATCCTGCTCCTCTCTCTGGAGTTGCTCTCTCCTCTCCTCCTCTCTCCTCTCCTCCTCTCTCCTCTCCTCCTCTCTCCTCTCCTCCTCTCTCCTCTCCTGGTCTCTCCTCTCCTGGTCTCTCCTCTCCTCCTCCAGCTTGGCTTGTCTGATGAGTGGACACAAACATCTACACTGAGCTCCGCAGAGGAGGAAGGGGAGACTTCCTCTTCAGTGATTTTTTTATATTTCTTTATATAGTGAAACATAAACAAAAGCGATAATTCTTTGATAAAACTATACTAAATATACGGCCTCCCGAGTGGCGCAGCGGTCTAAGGCGTTACTACAGACCCGGGTTCGATCCCAGGCTGTGTCATAACCGGCCGTGACCGGGAGTCCCATAGGGCGGCACACAATTGGCCCAGCATCTTCCGGGTTAGGGGAGGGGCTTTACTTTGCCGGGGGGCTTTACTTTGCTCATCGCGCTCTAGCGACTCCTTGTGGAGGGCCGGGTGCCTGCAGGCTGACTGCGGTGGTCAGTTGAGCGGTGTTTCCTCCAAAACATTGGTACAGCGGGCGGATGTTAAGAAGGGCAGATTGGCGGCTCATGTTTCGGATATATAATATGTTGAAGTGGGTGGGGCTTAAACTGCATCCCTGTCTCACCCCACGCATGACTCGACCTCGCCTCTCCCGAGCCAATTGGGGAGTTGCAGCGATGGGTAATTACTGAATCGCAATTGGATATCACGATATTGGGGAGAAAAAGGGGGTAATATATATATATATATATACACACTGTTTTACAATGAAGGTCTACAGTAGCCTCAACAGCACTCTGTAGGATAGCACCATGGTGTAGCCGGAGGACAGCTAGCTTCCGTCCTCCTCTGGGTACATTGACTTCAATACAAAACCTAGGAGGCTCATGGTTCTCACCCCCTTCCGTCCTCCAACCTATCAGAGCTCTTGCAGCATGAACTGACATGTTGTCCACCCAATCAAATGATCAGAGAATGAATCTATTTCTGAAAGCATAAGCTACAGCTAGCTAGCACTGCAGTGCATAAAATATGGTGAGTAGTTGACTCAATGAGAGAGAAAGACAATAGTTGAACAGTTTTTAACAAATACATTTCTTGCAAAATGAAGGAGAAGCAAGAGCGAGGGAGAAAATATATATATACAGTGAGGGGAAAAAAGTATTTGATCCCCTGCTGATTTTGTACGTTTGCCCACTGACAAAGACATGATCAGTCTATAATTTTAATGGTAGGTTTATTTGAACAGTGAGAGACAGAATAACAACAAAAAAATCCAGAAAAACGCATGTCAAAAATGTTATCAATTGATTTGCATTTTAATGAGGGAAATAAGTATTTGACCCCTCTGCAAAACATGACTTAGTGGTGGCAAAACCTTTGTTGGCAATCACAGAGGTCAGACGTTTCTTGTAGTTGGCCACCAGGTTTGCACACATCTCAGGAGGGATTTTGTCCCACTCCTCTTTGCAGATCTTCTCCAAGTCATTAAGGTTTCGAGGCTGACGTTTGGAACTCGAACCTTCAGCTCCCTTCACAGATTTTCTATGGGATTAAGGTCTGGAGACTGGCTAGGCCACTCCAGGACCTTAATGTGCTAATTCTTGAGCCACTCCTTTGTTGACTTGGCCGTGTGTTTTGGGTCATTGTCATGCTGGAATACCCATCCACGACCCATTTTCAATGCCCTGGCTGAGGGAAGGATGGCCCCGTCCATCGTCCTTTTGATGCGGTGAAGTTGTCCTGTCCCCTTAGCAGAAAAACACCCCCAAAGCATAATGTTTCCACCTCCATGTTTGACGGTGGGGATGGTGTTCTTGGGGTCATAGGCAGCATTCCTCCTCCTCCAAACACGGCGAGTTGAGTTGATGCCAAAGAGCTCCATTTTGGTGTCATCTGACCACAACACTTTCACTTTCACCCAGTAAGTAACATATGGAAACCACATGTTTGACTCCGTTCCATTGATTCCATTCCAGCCATTACAATGAGCCTGTCCTCCTATAGCGCCTCCCACCAGCCTCCACAGCGTTATACGCCCACCCATCCACTCTGACCAAACACCCTCCTTTCATTGTTTGCCTTAAGTAGCCTTTTGTGTTATGTAACCAAGCACAGCTAATTTAAGTTTACTTTGTTATGTCTAGTCAATGAGACCAGGCTGAATAATTCCCTATTTCTTCTCAAATAAGTTGGAACTTTTGGTCTCCATACCTTGCCATTGGACGGTCTACATTGCATAACCTATTTTATTTTTGTAAACTTAAGTTTACAATTTTAAATTGAGAAAAAATAAAGACAAATGGCATGGAGAATATTACCCCAGAGCTAGTGCACGCTGGAGCTAGTGCTTGGTTGCACAGCCTTTTGCAAAGATAACTGCCAACAACAAATGGCAATACAGATCAGTGCTGTGTTTCCTGAAGACCAAATGAAGAACCATATAATGGTCAGTATATTGGTGTGTTTGACTCACCTGGCAGCCTCCTCGTCCCCCCTCCTCTCTCTCTCCTCCTCCCTCCCTCTCTCCATCTCTCTCAGTTTCAGCTCCTTGACTCTGCAGAGGTCCTCTAGAACAGCCTGCTGCTTCCCCTGCCGCTCCCTCAGGTCCTAACATAACCACAACCATCACACAACCATCACACAACCATCACACAACCATAACACAACCATCACACAATCACAACCATCACACAACAATAACCATAACACAACCACAACATTTTAGTCATTTAGCAGGCGCACTTATCCAGATCGACTTACAGTAGAGATTACAAAAAATGTCATTCTTGTCCCCCGTGGGAATCGAACCCACTACCCTGCCGTTGCAAGCGCCATGCTCGACCAACTGAGCTACACGGGGGACAACTACAACCATTACAATACAGTCATAACACAACGACCATACAAACACAACCACAACACAACCACAACACAACCACAACACAACCACAACACAACCACAACACAACCACAACCACAACCACAACACAACCACAACACAACCATGTCTTATAACTCATCATGGTAACTAAATGTAAAAAAAAAAAATAAGCATAGAATACATCAGTAATATTATCACTATGAAGGATTTGATGAATCACCACACAGTGAAAAGCAAGGAAACAGAACGGAAGCTGTCTAATGTAGGAAACTAATGATAACAAACAGATGGAGGGATAGAAGGAGAGACAGAAGAATAACCTTGATAAGGAGGAAGAGTTGACTGAGACAGCCCAGCAGGGAGAGGAGAGACTGTAGAACACAGTCATCCATATCGACTGACTAGGGAGAAGAGAGGAAGGGCGGAGGGAGGGTGTGTAGAGAGAGGGACAGAGGGGAGAGAGAGGGAGAGGGAGGGAGAGAGAGGGAGGTGGAGGGACTAGATGGAGGTATTTTTCTGTCTATTTGTTGTCGGTTGTTTAGTTCCGTTGAGAGAAGAGAGGGCTCTCTGCCCCTGGTGCCCAAGGATTTCTCCGAGAGTCTTTCTTTCTTCCTCTCTTCTTCTCCTCTCCTCTCTCTTCTCTCTCTCTCTGCGTTCTCTCTTTCTTTTCAGGTCTCTCCATCTTTTATCTCTCCCGAATATCTCTCTCTTCTCATCTTCTTGTCTCTCTTCTCTCCTCTCTCTTTCTTCATCTTTCACTTCTTCTTCCTCTTTCTTTTTGCTTTTCTTTCTTTCTCTCTCCCTCTTTCTACTTCTTTTCTTTCTTTCGCTTTCTTTCTTCTCTTTTTTCTTTTCTTGTTTCTTTCTTTTCTTTCTCTTTATTTTTGGATGTTTTTTTTTCTGTAAGAGATATCCGTTCTTCTCCAAGTCGCTGTTCGAAACCGATACGCCGAATCCACGGGAAGGAAGGCAGGAATGCGGAGAAGAAAGATGTTTTTCACTAGTCATTATTAGGATCATATTCTGAGGACAATACAATATATTTTATGTGTGTTGACAAATTAGGACTCCACCTCATCCACATTGACGGCAAAGGTCTTGGTAGTCTCCATCAATGATCTCACGGATCACGGTGGTCATCTTGGTGATTGTGAAGCTGGGAGAGCCAGTCCTCCAGCCTGGCTCTGGAGCCCCGCCGGGCCCATCTGGGCAGAGTAGCAGTTCTGGGTCTCTGTCAGGGTGTGTGATTGCGGCCTGCAATTCAGGGCGTTCCTGCATGTAGGCATTCCTCCATCTGCAGTGCCCGACAGGAGGGGGGCGAAGGACACCGTATACCGCTGTCCTAGCTATATTTAGCTAGTTAGCTACTTATCCTGCCTCCCACCTGCTGTGTACCAGAGTCCTAGGCGAAGGACACTGTCTACCGCTGTCCTAGCTAGCTAGCTACTGTTGTCGCTCCCGCCTCTTCTTTCGTGGGGTTTATTGGCGGTTGGCATCCAACATTATGGTGCATTACCGCCATCTACTGTACGGTAGAGCCCCCCGCCTCCTGCCTATGTACCGGAGTCCTCGCTTAAAAACCATACCGGACCATGTACCGGAGTCCTCGCTTAAAAACCATACCGGACCATGTACCGGAGTCCTCGCTTAAAAACCATACCGGACCATGTATCGGAGTCCTATCTTAAAAACCATACCGGACCATGTACCGGAGTCCTCGCTTAAAAACCATACCGGACCATGTACCGGAGTCCTAGCTTAAAAACCATACCGGACCATGTACCGGAGTCCTAGCTTAAAAACCATACCGGACCATGTACCGGAGTCCTAGCTTAAAAACCATACCGGACCATGACCGGAGTCCTAGTTTAAAAACCATACCGGACCATGTACCGGAGTCCTCACTTAAAAACCATACCGGACCATGTACCGGAGTCCTAGCTTAAAAACCATACCGGACCATGTACCGGAGTCCTCGCTTAAAAACCATACCGGACCATGTACCGGAGTCCTCGCTTAAAAACCATACCGGACCATGTACCGGAGTCCTAGCTTAAAAACCATACCGGACCATGTACCGGAGTCCTAGCTTAAAAACCATACCGGACCATGTACCGGAGTCCTTGCTTAAAAACCATACCGGACCATGTATCGGAGTCCTAGCTTAAAAACCATACCGGACCATGTACCGGAGTCCTCGCTTAAAAACCATACCGGACCATGTACCGGAGTCCTAGCTTAAAAACCATACCGGACCATGTACCGGAGTCCTAGCTTAAAAACCATACCGGACCATGTACCGGAGTCCTAGCTTAAAAACCATTCCGGACCATGACCGGAGTCCTAGTTTAAAAACCATACCGGACCATGTACCGGAGTCCTCGCTTAAAAACCATACCGGACCATGTACCGGAGTCCTCGCTTAAAAACCATACCGGACCATGTACCGGAGTCCTAGCTTAAAAACCATACCGGACCATGTACCGGAGTCCTCGCTTAAAAACCATACCGGACCATGTACCGGAGTCCTCGCTTAAAAACCATACCGGACCATGTACCGGAGTCCTAGCTTAAAAACCATACCGGACCATGTACCGGAGTCCTAGCTTAAAAACCATACCGGACCATGTACCGGAGTCCTAGCTTAAAAACCATACCGGACCATGTACCGGAGCCCTAGCTTAAAAACCATACCGGACCATGTACCGGAGTCCTAGCTTAAAAACCATACCGGACCATGTACCGGAGTCCTAGCTTAAAAACCATACCGGACCATGTACCGGAGTCCTAGCTTAAAAATGCACCAATAGAACGATAAATACGGGTTCCTGCAGATGCAAGAATGCCCCCGAATTGTGGGCCACAATTGCACCCTTCTCTCCAGGGAGGATGTCATGCTCAGGTGGGACTGCAGCTCAATCTCCCACCTATGGAGGGCGCTCTTGGTCTCGGTGCAGATCGTTGTTGGTCATGACGTCAATCTCCATAGTAATCAGCTTGCCGATATCCGCCTCCACCCCCATCCTCATGGCCAGCTCATTGTCACTCCAGCTAGCCGTTGTCAATGTACGGCACAGCGTTGGCATTGGCCCCTGGAGGCCAAACGGATCTTGTTCTTTAGGTGTGCAACGGTGGTGAAGTAGGCGCTGTAGTCGTGGCAGATCACTGTGCGCTTCTTCACGTACCAATCCTTGATGTTCTTCTCCAGTTTGGTGTTCTCCTTCTCTCATTAGCAGACACCTGGAGATCAGCCAGGTCTAAGCCACCCTTGGAGGGAGCTGTGCTGAAGAATCCCCCTGGGAGAAGGACATGCAGGCACTGCGGTCGCCGGCATCCCCGAAAACACCGTACACACTGAGGGCCCTGGCAGAGGCGTAGGATCTGGAACTGTAAGACATGGATGTGGTGAATGGAGGTTGGTGAATGGAGGTTGGAGCATGCTGGCTGGCTGACTCAGGTAGGCTTCTGCTGGCTGGATCACACCTGGAGAGAGGATCTGCAGTGTCAAGACTCTGATGGTTATACAATCGAAGAAGAAAGGGGTCTGGGCCAGGAGTTTCTTGGTGACAGTGGACACCCTGCTCAGTCTCTCCCTTTCCCTCAGGCCTTCTTCCTCTTTCATCCGAAGTAGATAAAGGGCCTCAATGGTAAAATCACTAAGTATCCCTTTAAGTGTGTCAAGGTCCCGACATCAGTGTTATTCTGCTACAGGGCTTTTTGATGCGAACGTGCGTGACCATCACTCGGACATTTGCTTGTAAACCAAAAATTGTAATTTTAGTAAATAGTGAAATTATGTGTGAGATTGTAAGTGGATTATTCTACTGCTTCTACTGACATTCATTTATTAAAACATACAGAAAGCATTTGATTTGTCAACTGACAGCAGGTAGGTGAATAACTGACTACAGATACAGTGCATTTGGAAAGTATTCAGACCCCTTGACTTTTTCCACATTTTGTTACGTTACAGCCTTATTGTAAAATGGATTTTTTTTAAATCCTCATCAATCTACACAAAATACCCTATAATGACGATGCAAAAACAGGTTTTTATAAATTTTTGCAAATGTATAAAGAAAACAACAACTGAAATATCACATTTACATAAGTATTCAGAACCTTTACTCAGTACTTTGTTGAAGCACTTTTGACAGCGATTACAGCCTTCAGTCTTCTTGGGTATGACGTGACAAGCTTGGCACACCTGAATTTGGGGAGATTCTCCCATTCTTCTCTAGCAGATCCTCTCCAGCTCTGTCAGGTTAGATGGGAAACGTCGCTGCACAGCTATTTTCAGGTCTATCCAGAGATGTTAAATCGGGTTCAAGTCCGGGCTCTAGCCGGGCCACTCAAAGACATTCAGAGACTTGTCCCGAAGCCACTCCTACATTGTCTTGGCTGTGTGCTAAGGGTCGTTGTCCTGCTGGAAGGTGAACCTTCGCCCCAGTCTGAGGTCCTGAGCGCTCTGGAGCATGTTTTCATCAAGGATCTCTCTGTACTTTGTTCCGTTCATCTTTCCCTCAATCCTGATTAGTCTCCCAGTCACTGCCGCTGAAAAACATCCACACAGCATGATGCTGCCACCACCATGCTTCACCGTAGGGATGGTGCCAGGTTTCCTCCAAACATGAAGCTTGGCATTCAGGCCAAAGAGTTCAGTCTTGGTTCATCAGACCAGAGAATCTTGTTTCTCATGGTCTGAGAGTCCTTTAGGTGCCTTTTGGCAACTCCAAGTGGGCTGTCATGTACCTTTTACTGAGGAGTGGCTTCTGTCTGGCCACTCTACCATGAAGGCCTGATTGGTGGAGTGCTGCAGAGATGGTTGTCCTTCTGGAAGGTTCTCCCATCTCCACAAAGGAACTCTGGAGCTTTGTCAGAGTGACCATCGTGTTCTTGGTCACCTTCCTGACCAAGGATCTTCTCCCCCGGTTGCTCAGTTTGGCCGGGCGGCCAGCTCTAGGAAGAGTCTTGGTGGTTCCAAACTTCTTCCATTTAAGAATGATAGAGACCACTGTGTTCTTGGGGACCTTCGATGCTGCAGAAATTGTTTGGTACCCACAGTTGGACTCCAATAAAATTGTAAAAGCATCTCAAGGATGATCAATGGAAACAGGACGCACCTGAGCTCAATTTCGAGTCTCATAGCAAAGGGTCTGAATACTTATGGCGGCAGGTAGCTTAGTGGGTAAGAGCGTTGTGCCAGTAACCGAAAGGTCGCTGGTTCTAATCCCCGAGCCAACTAGGTGAAAAATCTGTCAATGTGCCCTTAAGCACTTAACCCTAATTGCTCATGAAAGTCGCTCTGGATAAGAGCGTCTGCTAAATGACTAAAATCTAAAACGTAAAAATGTAAATAAGGTATTTCTGTGTTTTATTTTTAATAAATGAACAAACATTTATAAAAACCTGTTTTCACTGTCATTATGGGGTATCGTGTGTAGTTTGATGAGGGAAAAAAAAATATTTCATCAATTTTAGAATAAGGCTGGAAGGGTCTGAATACTTTCCGAATGTACTGTATGTGAATAACTGACGACAGGAATATGAATAACTGACTACAGGAATGTGAATAACTGACTACAGGAATGTGAATAACTGACTACAGGAAATGTGAATAACTGACTATAAATATGTGAATAACTGACTACAGAAATGTGAATAACTGACTACAGAAACGTGAATAACTGACTACAGATATGTGAATAACTGACTACAGATATGTGAATAACTGACTACATTTATGTGAATAACTGACTACATTTATGTGAATAACTAATAACAGATATGTGAATAACTGACTACAGATATGTGAATAATGGCTCTGTATTTGTATGGGATGAATGGTTAGCAGAAAAGTATTTGTAAGTGAAATGCATTTTAAAATTGCACAAAACAATGGGGGAGGACCCCCAGACCCATTGCCAGATTCTAACACAGAGTTACGCCCCAGTGAATCACAAAATATTGTCATTATGAAGTTCATAAATGTTAACAAACATTATGTGAAAATGTAATCTACCCCTTCAAGTGATTCCAAAACTGTTTAAAGAGGCAGCTTGCAGACAAAAGTCTGATATTATTTATTACTAAATGCTCTAGATCAAAGCATTATTTCGTAATTATACCTTTTGAGCTCAGCCGAGACATCCTGACCTGTTCAGTCTGTCGGGATACATCCTGACCTGTTCAGTCTGTCAGGATACATCCTGACCTGTTCAGTCTGTCAGGATACATCCTGACCTGTTCAGTCTGTCGGGATACATCCTGACCTGTTCAGTCTGTCAGGATACATCCTGACCTGTTCAGTCTGTCGGGATACATCCTGACCTGTTCAGTCTGTCAGGATACATCCTGACCTGTTCAGTCTGTCAGGAAGTCTGTCGGGATACATCCTGACCTGTTCAGTCTGTCGGGATACATCCTGACCTGTTCAGTCTGTCGGGATACATCCTGACCTGTTCAGTCTGTCCGGATACATCCTGACCTGTTCAGTCTGTCGGGATACATCCTGACCTGTTCAGTCTGTCAGGATACATCCTGACCTGTTCAGTCTGTCGGGATACATCCTGACCTGTTCAGTCTGTCAGGATACATCCTGACCTGTTCAGTCTGTCGGGATACATCCTGACCTGTTCAGTCTGTCAGGATACATCCTGACCTGTTCAGTCTGTCAGGATACATCCTGACCTGTTCAGTCTGTCCGGATACATCCTGACCTGTTCAGTCTGTCGGGATACATCCTGACCTGTTCAGTCTGTCAGGAAGTCTGTCGGGATACATCCTGACCTGTTCAGTCTGTCAGGATACATCCTGACCTGTTCAGTCTGTCGGGATACATCCTGACCTGTTCAGTCTGTCAGGATACATCCCGACCTGTTCAGTCTGTCAGGAAGTCTGTCGGGATACATCCTGACCTGTTCAGTCTGTCAGGATACATCCTGACCTGTTCAGTCTGTCAGGAAGTCTGTCGGGATACATCCTGACCTGTTCAGTCTGTCGGGATACATCCTGACCTGTTCAGTCTGTCGGGATACATCCTGACCTGTTCAGTCTGTCGGGATACATCCTGACCTGTTCAGTCTGTCAGGATACATCCCGACCTGTTCAGTCTGTCAGGATACATCCCGACCTGTTCAGTCTGTCAGGATACATCCTGACCTGTTCAGTCTGTCAGGATACTTCCCGACCTGTTCAGTCTGTCGGGATACATCCTGACCTGTTCAGTCTGTCAGGAAGTCTGTCGGGATACATCCTGACCTGTTCAGTCTGTCAGGATACATCCTGACCTGTTCAGTCTGTCAGGATACATCCTGACCTGTTCAGTCTGTCAGGATACATCCTGACCTGTTCAGTCTGTCAGGATACTTCCCGACCTGTTCAGTCTGTCAGGATACATCCTGACCTGTTCAGTCTGTCGGGATACATCCCGACCTGTTCAGTCTGTCAGGAAGTCTGTCGGGATACATCCTGACCTGTTCAGTCTGTCAGGATACATCCTGACCTGTTCAGTCTGTCAGGATACATCCTGACCTGTTCAGTCTGTCAGGATACATCCTGACCTGTTCAGTCTGTCAGGATACATCCTGACCTGTTCAGTCTGTCGGGATACATCCTGACCTGTTCAGTCTGTCGGGATACATCCTGACCTGTTCAGTCTGTCAGGATACATCCTGACCTGTTCAGTCTGTCAGGATACATCCTGACCTGTTCAGTCTGTCAGGATACATCCTGACCTGTTCAGTCTGTCGGGATACATCCTGACCTGTTCAGTCTGTCGGGATACATCCTGACCTGTTCAGTCTGTCAGGAAGTCTGTCGGGATACATCCTGACCTGTTCAGTCTGTCAGGATACATCCTGACCTGTTCAGTCTGTCAGGATACATCCTGACCTGTTCAGTCTGTCAGGATACATCCCGACCTGTTCAGTCTGTCAGGAAGTCTGTCGGGATACATCCTGACCTGTTCAGTCTGTCAGGATACATCCTGACCTGTTCAGTCTGTCGGGATACATCCTGACCTGTTCAGTCTGTCAGGATACATCCCGACCTGTTCAGTCTGTCAGGATACATCCCGACCTGTTCAGTCTGTCAGGAAGTCTGTCGGGATACATCCTGACCTGTTCAGTCTGTCAGGATACATCCTGACCTGTTCAGTCTGTCGGGATACATCCTGACCTGTTCAGTCTGTCAGGAAGTCTGTCGGGATACATCCTGACCTGTTCAGTCTGTCGGGATACATCCTGAACTGTTCAGTCTGTCAGGATACATCCTGACCTGTTCAGTCTGTCAGGATACATCCTGACCTGTTCAGTCTGTCAGGATACATCCTGACCTGTTCAGTCTGTCGGGATACATCCTGACCTGTTCAGTCTGTCGGGATACATCCTGACCTGTTCAGTCTGTCAGGATACATCCTGACCTGTTCAGTCTGTCAGGATACATCCTGACCTGTTCAGTCTGTCAGGATACATCCTGACCTGTTCAGTCTGTCAGGAGACATCCCGACCTGTTCAGTCTGTCAGGATACATCCTGACCTGTTCAGTCTGTCAGGAAGTCTGTCGGGATACATCCTGACCTGTTCAGTCTGTCAGGATACATCCTGACCTGTTCAGTCTGTCGGGATACATCCTGACCTGTTCAGTCTGTCAGGAAGTCTGTCGGGATACATCCTGACCTGTCAGTCTGTCAGGATACATCCTGACCTGTTCAGTCTGTCGGGATACATCCCGACCTGTTCAGTCTGTCAGGAAGTCTGTCGGGATACATCCTGACCTGTTCAGTCTGTCAGGATACATCCTGACCTGTTCAGTCTGTCAGGATACATCCTGACCTGTTCAGTCTGTCAGGATACATCCCGACCTGTTCAGTCTGTCAGGATACATCCTGACCTGTTCAGTCTGTCAGGAAGTCTGTCGGGATACATCCTGACCTGTTCAGTCTGTCAGGATACATCCTGACCTGTTCAGTCTGTCGGGATACATCCTGACCTGTTCAGTCTGTCAGGAAGTCTGTCGGGATACATCCTGACCTGTTCAGTCTGTTGGGATACATCCTGACCTGTTCAGTCTGTCAGGATACATCCCGACCTGTTCAGTCTGTCAGGATACATCCCGACCTGTTCAGTCTGTCAGGAAGTCTGTCGGGATACATCCTGACCTGTTCAGTCTGTCAGGATACATCCTGACCTGTTCAGTCTGTCGGGATACATCCTGACCTGTTCAGTCTGTCAGGAAGTCTGTCGGGATACATCCTGACCTGTTTCAGTCTGTCGGGATACATCCTGACCTGTTCAGTCTGTCAGGATACATCCTGACCTGTTCAGTCTGTCAGGATACATCCTGACCTGTTCAGTCTGTCAGGATACATCCTGACCTGTTCAGTCTGTCGGGATACATCCTGACCTGTTCAGTCTGTCGGGGATACATCCTGACCTGTTCAAGTCTGTCGGGATACATCCTGACCTGTTCAGTCTGTCGGGATACATCCTGACCTGTTCAGTCTGTCGGGATACATCCTGACCTGTTCAGTCTGTCAGGATACATCCTGACCTGTTCAGTCTGTCGGGATACATCCTGACCTGTTCAGTCTGTCAGGATACATCCTGACCTGTTCAGTCTGTCAGGAAGTCTGTCGGGATACATCCTGACCTGTTCAGTCTGTCAGGATACATCCTGACCTGTTCAGTCTGTCAGGATACATCCTGACCTGTTCAGTCTGTCAGGATACATCCCGACCTGTTCAGTCTGTCAGGATACATCCTGACCTGTTCAGTCTGTCAGGAAGTCTGTCGGGATACATCCTGACCTGTTCAGTCTGTCAGGATACATCCTGACCTGTTCAGTCTGTCGGGATACATCCTGACCTGTTCAGTCTGTCAGGAAGTCTGTCGGGATACATCCTGACCTGTTCAGTCTGTCAGGATACATCCTGACCTGTTCAGTCTGTCAGGATACATCCTGACCTGTTCAGTCTGTCGGGAAACATCCCGACCTGTTCAGTCTGTCAGGAAGTCTGTCGGGATACATCCTGACCTGTTCAGTCTGTCAGGATACATCCTGACCTGTTCAGTCTGTCAGGATACATCCTGACCTGTTCAGTCTGTCAGGAAGTCTGTCGGGATACATCCTGACCTGTTCAGTCTGTCAGGATACAACCCGACCTGTTCAGTCTGTCAGGATACATCCTGACCTGTTCAGTCTGTCGGGATACATCCTGACCTGTTCAGTCTGTCAGGATACATCCTGACCTGTTCAGTCTGTCAGGATACATCCTGACCTGTTCAGTCTGTCAGGATACATCCTGACCTGTTCAGTCTGTCGGGATACATCCTGACCTGTTCAGTCTGTCAGGAAGTCTGTCGGGATACATCCTGACCTGTTCAGTCTGTCAGGATACATCCTGACCTGTTCAGTCTGTCAGGATACATCCTGACCTGTTCAGTCTGTCAGGAAGTCTGTCGGGATACATCCTGACCTGTTCAGTCTGTCAGGATACATCCTGACCTGTTCAGTCTGTCGGGATACATCCCGACCTGTTCAGTCTGTCAGGAAGTCTGTCGGGATACATCCTGACCTGTTCAGTCTGTCGGGATACATCCCGACCTGTTCAGTCTGTCAGGAAGTCTGTCGGGATACATCCTGACCTGTTCAGTCTGTCAGGATACATCCTGACCTGTTCAGTCTGTCAGGATACATCCTGACCTGTTCAGTCTGTCGGGATACATCCTGACCTGTTCAGTCTGTCAGGATACATCCTGACCTGTTCAGTCTGTCAGGATACATCCTGCTCTGTTCAGTCTGTCGGGATACATCCTGACCTGTTCAGTCTGTCAGGAAGTCTGTCGGGATACATCCTGACCTGTTCAGTCTGTCAGGATACATCCTGACCTGTTCAGTCTGTCAGGATACATCCTGACCTGTTCAGTCTGTCGGGATACATCCTGACCGGTTCAGTCTGTCGGGATACATCCTGACCTGTTCAGTCTGTCGGGATACATCCTGACCTGTTCAGTCTGTCGGGCTACATCCTGACCTGTTCAGTCTGTCGGGATACATCCTGACTGTTCAGTCTGTCAGGATACATCCTGACCTGTTCAGTCTGTCAGGATACATCCTGACCTGTTTCAGTATGTCGGGATACATCCTGACCTGTTCAGTCTGTGGGATACATCCTGACCTGTTCCAGTCTGTCAGGATACATCCTGACCTGTTCAGTCTGTCAGGATACATCCTGACCTGTTCAGTCTGTCAGGAAGTCTGTCGGGATACATCCTGACCTGTTCAGTCTGTCGGGATACATCCTGACTGTTCGGGTCTGTCAGGATACATCCTGACCTGTTTCAGTCTGTCAGGAAGTCTGTCGGGATAATCCTGACCTGTTCAGTCTGTGGGGAAATACATCTGACCTGTTCAGTCTGTCAGGATACATCCGACCTGTTCAGTCTGTCAGGATACATCCTGACCTGTTCAGTCTGTCGGGATACATCCTGACCTGTTCAGTCTGTCAGGAAGTCTGTCAGGATACATCCTGACCTGTTCAGTCTGTCGGGATACATCCTGACCTGTTCAGTCTGTCGGGATACATCCTGACCTGTTCAGTCTGTCAGGAAGTCTGTCGGGATACATCCTGACCTGTTCAGTCTGTCAGGAACATCTGACCTGTTCAGTCTGTCAGGATACATCCTGACCTGTTCAGTCTGTCGGGATACATCCTGACCTGTTCAGTCTGTCAGGATACATCCTGACTGTTCAGTCTGTCGGGACCCATCTGACCTGTTCAGTCTGTCAGGATACATCCTGACCTGTTCAGTCTGTCGGGATACATCCTGACCTGTTCAGTCTGTCGGGATACATCCTGACCTGTTCAGTCTGTCGGGATACATCCTGACCTGTTCAGTCTGTCGGGATACATCCTGACCTGTTCAGTCTGTCAGGAAGTCTGTCGGGATACATCCTGACCTGTTCAGTCTGTCGGGATACATCCTGACCTGTTCAGTCTGTCAGGATACATCCTGACCTGTTCAGTCTGTCAGGAAGTCTGTCGGGATACATCCTGACCTGTTCAGTCTGTCAGGAAGTCTGTCGGGATACATCCTGACCTGTTCAGTCTGTCGGGATACATCCTGACCTGTTCAGTCTGTCGGGATACATCCCGACCTGTTCAGTCTGTCAGGAAGTCTGTCGGGATACATCCTGACCTGTTCAGTCTGTCGGGATACATCCTGACCTGTTCAGTCTGTCGGGATACATCCTGACCTGTTCAGTCTGTCAGGATACATCCTGACCTGTTCAGTCTGTCGGGATACATCCTGACCTGTTCAGTCTGTCAGGATACATCCTGACCTGTTCAGTCTGTCGGGATACATCCTGACCTGTTCAGTCTGTCGGGATACATCCTGACCTGTTCAGTCTGTCGGGATACATCCTGACCTGTTCAGTCTGTCAGGATACATCCTGACCTGTTCAGTCTGTCGGGATACATCCTGACCTGTTCAGTCTGTCGGGATACATCCTGACCTGTTCAGTCTGTCAGGAAGTCTGTCGGGATACATCCTGACCTGTTCAGTCTGTCAGGAAGTCTGTCGGGATACATCCTGACCTGTTCAGTCTGTCAGGAAGTCTGTCGGGATACATCCCGACCTGTTCAGTCTGTCAGTAAAGCTACAGTATGTGCTGCTGTTTCCAGGTTGGGAAATGTGTTTGTGTGTGGCTGGGAAATGCTTTTGCGTGTGTGTACCTGGAGTCCCTCTGCAGTTCACAATGGAGTTAAGGAATTTCTGAACACCAGGTAAACAGGTGGAACTATAGGATGAAGCTGTTGGTATTGATGATCCAGGCATAACTTAACAATCATGATCAAAGATCAGATCATGCCCCATTTAGCAAAATAAGCAAGGATGTGCCTTGGAGATTACGTTTGACAGGTATCTGGTTACAGGGATGGATTGGGACCAGAAATCGGCCCTGGCATTTCTAACACACCAGCCTATTTTCTTCCTTGAAGCCCCCATTATTAGCCAAATAGTGATCATTTTGCACACACACAAAAAAAGAATTAAACAGGCCCATCTGGCATTTGCCACAATTGCCCTATGGCCAGTCCGTCCCTGTTCAGTTAAATCCATGCAGTCATTGTAATTGTATTTTGTATTTTTTTCTCATTACGGTGTGTCCAATAAATCACTGTACATTTTTATTGAATGAACATAAGTCCAAAATATACACTAACAGTCAAAAGTTTGGACACACCTCATTCAAGGGTTTTTCTTAATTTTTACTATTTTCTACATTGTAGAATAATAGTGAAGACATCAAAACTATGAAATAACACATATGGAATCATGTAGTAACCAAAAAGTGTTAAACAAATCAAAATATATTCTACATTTGAGGTTCTTCAAAGAGCCACCCTTTGCCTTGATGACAGCTTTGCACACTCTTGGCATTCTCTCAACCAGCTTCACCTGTGACAAATAACATTTGATTTGAGTGTCTCTCTCTCACCACAGTCTCTAGCTCTATCTAGTGGTCTGTACTGGTGTGTACTGGTGTGTACTGGTCACTATTGGTTTGATCTGGTCTGTACTGGTTTGATCTGGTCTGTACTGGTTGGAACTAGTCTGTACTGGTGTGTACTGGTCACTATTGGTTTGATCTGGTCTGTACTGGTTGGAACTGGTCTGTACTGGTGTGTACTGGTCACTATTGGTTTGATCTGGTCTGTACTGGTTGGAACTGGTCTGTACTGGTCACTATTGCTTTGATCTGGTCTGTACTGGTTGGAACTGGTCTGTACTGGTGTGTACGGTCACTATTGGTTTTTGTACTGGTCACTATGGTTTGATCTGGTCATAATATTATAATAGGTTC
>LR778287.1:42544186-42609805 GCA_902810595.1 Coregonus sp. 'balchen' | reverse complement strand
AACAGTGTGAAAAGGATAGGTGGACCATGTTGGCTTTCTAAATTGTGATAGAGGGCCAGCATTTGGACCTAACACACTCTATTAAATTAATCAAAACAGGAACATTTTACATTTGGCTAGAAATTCAAAAGGAGATTATCTCAACAGAGAACAATGTCCTCCTGTGTGCTACCTATATCCCCCCACTAGAATCCCCATACTTTAATGAAGACAGCTTCTCCATCCTGGAGGGGGAAATCAATCATTTCTAGGCCCAGGGACATGTACTAGTCTGTGGCGACCTAAATGCCAGAACTGGCCAAGAACCTGACACCTCAGCACACAGGGGGACAAACACCTACCTGGAGTTGACAGCATTCCCTCCCCCATATGCCCCCCTAGGCACAACTACGACAACATAACCAACAAAAACGGGTCACAACTCCTGCAGCTCTGTCGCACACTGTGTTTGTACATAGTCAATGGTAGGCTTCGAGGGGACTCCTATGGTAGGTACACCTATAGATCATCTCTTGGCAGTAGTACTGTAGACTACTTTATCACTGACCTCAATTCAGAGTCTCTCAGAGCGTTCACAGTCAGCCCACTGACACCCCTATCAGATCACAGCAAAATCACAGTCTACTTGAACAGAGCAATACTCAATCATGAGGCATCAAAGCCAAAGGAATTGAATAATATTAAGAAATGCTATAGATGGAAGGAAAGTAGTGTTGAAACCTACCAAAAAACAATTAGGCAACAACAAGTTCAATCCCTTTTAGACAACTTCCTGGACAAAACATTTCCACTGTATAGTGAAGGTGTAAACTTGGCAGTGGAAAGCCTAAACAGTATATTTGACCTTTCAGCTTCCCTATCAAATCGAAAAATGTCAAGCAGACAACCGACGAAAATGAAAAACAATGACAAATGGTTTGATGAAGAATGCAAAAATCTAAGAAAGTAATTGAGAAACCTATTCAACCAAAAATATAGAGACCCAGAAAACTTGGGCCTATGCCTTCACTATGGTGAATCACTAAAACAATACACAAATACACTACGGAAAAAGAAGGAACAGCATGTCAGAAATCAGTTCAATGTAATTGAAGAATCCATAGACTCTAACCACTTCTGTGAAAGTTGGAAAACACTAAACAAACAACAACATGAAGAGTTGTCTATCCAAAACGGAGATGTATGGATAAACCACTTCTCCGATCTTTTTGGACCTATATCAAAGAACAAACAGCAAAAACATAGACAGTGTATGATCAAATACAAATCTTAGAATCAACTATTAAAGACTACCAGAACCCACTGGATTCTCCAATTACATTGAATGAACTACAGGACAAAATACAAACCCTCCAACCTGTCGTATCGGGTGAATGGTGGCAATTATTGCTGTCAACAAAGAGTCCGCTTATGCTGCACAATGATTAGAGGCTTTTATTAATATCACAAGGTTACAGCATAAGTTACAGACCCGCGGTGTCTGGAGAACGGCGTCCCAGATTGCAATGGCCGTTCTGCCTTCTCCTTCGGTTTTCCCCCTACTTATAAACAATGCAAAAAGATGCTCCCTCTTCTGGCCAATCACCAGTCTCCCCTGTCTACAACACACTTCCTATCTGTTGTATGTGACGTTACACTAAAACATTCCCTCTTGATAATAAAATCAACATTCTTTCAGTTCCACTTAAAAAACATTTAACAACGTCATAATCTCAATACACGACATATCCCCCCTTCGAGACGAACAGTCTCGAAAACAAAATAGGATTATGACAAGTAACAATTTATCTTATTGAGTATCTTTAACATTAAACCAAAAACATTCTTCTCTAGAGTGTAAATACCTTTCTATGAAATAACTGTTTATGAAGTGTGAATACATTACTATGAAATATGAACAAATCTCTATGGAGTGTAAGAGCGAAAAACTGTCCGGCAGCCATCTTTTCAGATCCATCAATCAAGACAGTAAAATTCTCTCACGGTCCCTCTGCCCCAGGCAACCACCTCGGTACTCCTGATAAACTCATAAACCATGTAAATGCATTTGAAACTATGATGCAATTAAATACACATGTAAGCCCCTGCCAACAAAATCCTATCCAAAAAATATCCACTCTAAGGCTGGTCAACCCATTGGACCCTAAAGTGGAACTCTCCCTGCCTAAACTCCCTGTCCCTAAGCATTCACGAAATAAACAAAAACATCTAAGATCCTCACATGTATTCAATAACATCAAATATCCTTCTACAAAAATTAATCCCTAAGGCTATGACACAAATTATGTATTACACATGTCTATATTTCATTGCAGACACTGGAATGTAGTCCACTACACTTCATCTCCCCGTAGTCTCCTCTTCCAATGGATTTGTTGATGATGGAATCGGCCACACCCTCCTTGTTTCATCTCCTCCAGTCATATTGTCCCTTCATATTGTCGTTGTTTGAGTATTTCAATCTCCACATGTCCCCCAAATGCTTCTGGAAGAAAATAAAAAACCAAACAGTATCTTTTGCAAAACAACACTTTCAAATTAACCATCAATATCAACTAAGAATATAAAAATGATATATAAATGATGTATGAATCACATAAATGATAGAATAATGAACTAGGATAATTATTCATTCATACACTTCCCCCCTGTGATTCATAAAATCATACCAAAATCACCCCAATATTGAAAAAAATATTTTGAAAAATGATCAAAACATCAAAAATGATATTTATCCATTCAGTTCCACTTGTCCATCTTCATCCAGATCAGGAACAGTCAACACCGGCATCTGAGTGTTGTCTCCAGGCATCACTCTCCAACCTATCTCAATATCATAGCTTTCTCAAAGGTCAGTAACAAATTACAAACATCACACAGTGTTATCAAAGCTGCCATTAAATGTAACCCATCACTGCCCCTACTGGCCTACCTGATCTTGCAACCAAGTCTTCTCAGATCTCCCAAACGCATCCCTTATATTCTTCAATGCATATATAACCCTAATGATAATATCTGAACTATCTGGACTCAAAGTATCTACTAATATTATCAATATGATCTTTCCAAATGTTACACCATACCATGGAAAAAGTCCCCCCTTCTCCCTTAGATTTATCCTTCAATGATAGGCTTGAAGACTATGACATGTAGCCATGTCTCTTTTCATCCAATTTCAAACCCTAGATTCAGATTTCTGTGTCCGGTGCTACCCCTCTTATAATGGTAAAAACCTCATATGGAAGCTTCAACGTTGACATGTAACAACATCCTGTCCATCCATAATGTAAGAATATATATGCTTTATCACCACAAACCCTCTAAATATCTCTAAAATTCCCCATAGTCACATTGTCAGGCAAAAGCTAATCTTTTACCATCAAAGTCCTGCTCTTCTTACAACCTGGTACATAAAAAGTAACATATTTCTCATTACTACCCTTAAGGTCATGCATACCCAAAGTTATCATATAATCATCACAATCTGATATTCCCATAAACATACCATTTACATCATATGTTCTATTAGAACAAAAACAACTTTTAGCCCTCAATGGTTACACCTCAAATGCTTCAGGGTTTGCTGTTACCTGATTTTACTTTCCATCTAACAAATGCACCCAAGTTAATTCACTTAACCCAATAACACCTAACCCTAGGCTTAAACAAATGTTTTGACAACGACATTATTTTATCTGTTACTGATTGTTGTTGATACCACAGTCATGACAAAGCATAAGATTGACACATACTTGATAGAGGTCGAACGACCGTCTCTAACATGTTTGGTGGTGGAATTCTAACCAGACATGGACCCTCAAGATTCCTCACTGATCTTACAGAATGAGCTGCTGGAACCTGCCCATCTATCTCTAATTTTCACAACAGAAGAATCAAACCACTCCCTTTAGTTTCTCTCTCCCCTAACGAGCGGTACTGATCAGATACCTCTCCTTGTCTGTCATTAAAATCAAGACCTCATCCTGTACCTCCATGATAGTTTCCTTCACTATTTCAGATGAATCTATATTGTCTCTACCACTATCTGCTCTCCTATTTTAAGTCCTTCTTGCTACCCCTTTAATTTCAGAAAAGTTGTTGTCGGTGTCATACTTCCTACATTTGCTATTGCCATCGTATCATTAATCCCTTCCAAAGTTACCATTAAAGTAGTTGATTTAGCTGATGTATTAACCTTAATTATTTCTAGTGGCAAAGTTACCAATATCCTATGTGCATTATTTGCTGTTGGAGTGACTACTGTAACATATTCTTCCTGAACTCCTTTGGTGACTGTGGAGGCTACAACAGACCTCAACTCTTCCATTATAAGCGTTACTTTATGAATTACATAGCCTTTTAACCAATAATTCTTAACCGGAACAAATTCTAATGCTTGCACTAGATAAGTATACTTCTTCTCCATAATTATCTCTCCATGTGGGAGGAACGTCCCCATCCTAACCCTAATAAGTATTTTTTCCCCTAAAATTGGTGCTGGAGCTATTGGTTCCCTTATAATCAAATGCGATATATTTATGGCTTTAATAACTATCAATGTTGAAAGAGTTAAATTGCTTCTCACTGTTGTTTTAATAGACTGAAGTGTTAATGTCCTTATTGTTACTTCATCCATTTCCCCAAAGATTTGAATTCTTTGCTTGTACTTCCATCTATCACCACTAGTGTCACTTTTTTCCCAAGTCTCAGTCCTATCTCTAATCCCTGACTTTCAAACTTTTGATTATATAAAAAAAATACACCTATAATTACCTTGATCTCCCTGCTGGGAACTGTAACTATAGATACTCAATCACCCTCAATCTTCTCTTATCATTCAGCAACACATACTTTCTCAATGCATCTGCTCCTAACAGATCTAAACTCCTACCATATCTTCCCACTAAACTTTAAAATGTCCTTCACTACTGTTCTCTCTCTCTTACTACTAACTTTGAAACTTAGCTTACTGTCTTAGAGTTCCTTCAACCTAGTTCTCCTAACTTATTTTAATATAATCTTTTCCTCCTAACCTTTAAAAACCTTTTCCACTGATTTATTCACAAAATCCCTTTACCACCAAATTTTTAGAATATGTGATTGGGAAGGTCCCCACCTGCTTCTGACTTTACACACAGACTTGGCAAACGACTAAACACCTTTTAGCCTAGCCTGAAATCTCTTGGTGTAAGAATGTAACCCAGAATAACAGTCACCCCTTTTAACTTTATTTTTCAGACAGATTGTCTAATAGGCAGTCTAATAGATTATCATCCTTCCTATGATATGATCTTTTTAAGCAAATATGATTCCCAAAAACCCTACTTTTTAAAATCCTCTACCAGACAGCCGTTTAGTGTACATCTTATTGTACAATTCAATTTAAACAATGCATCTCTTCCCAACAATGCAATAGGTATATTTTTTAATATTAGTATGTCTATTTTAATTTCTCCTTGAGTTTTATAGCAGAGCACACTTGGTTCCTTAAGAGTAATTAGCTGTTTACTACCTCAAATCCCTATCCTAATTAGTTAATTTTACATAGTGAGATGTTTAACCTCTTTAGGCTCAACACAGATAAGTTTTTACACTATTCACTATCACTTCTCATAGTCCTGTTTTTACTTCAATTGTTAGCTATTTTCTCTTCTTCTCTAATCGATGCTATCAGCTGACGCCCCCCTTCCGGATCTTCTAGGCACTCTAGAATCTTTAGGGTTCACCTGGAGAACAGGTGATCTTGAATTGCCCCTGTATCTTCCTTAAAAATGATCTCTGTTGTTTCCTCCTGACTTGTTGCACTCACAGGTAAAGTAACCAATCTGTCCACAATTATAACAGTCTTCTGAAAGTTGCTGGAAGTGTAGCTGAAATCTTCCTCCTCCTTCTAAGCCTTCTCGTCCTCTTCCTCTCCAATTCTGTGTCTGTCCAGAAACTGGCTGTGGATATGGAACACCTGGTACCCCCCTTGGCTGGTACAATTGCATTTGATATTGTTCAGTTGACGCTGTAACAGTGATTGTTGATGATTTGGTTCACTCTGATTCTTCATAACCAAAGCTTCTCTTCTCCACCAGTTGTATGATTGAGTTTTCTCAGAGTTTCTTCGTCCTGTTCTTTGTTGTTGACATATCAGGATTCTTCAACAGCTTATATTCTAAGTTCTGTCCTCAAAATATCATCTTCCATCATCTTCTTACTTTTCTTCTGTGATCGTCGTTTCTGCTTGTCCTCTATCTATTATTCGTCTTCATCTCTGATGCAACAATCACCCTCCTGGATGATCACTGGAAGCTGAGTATAAACATCCCTAAGCTCTACTTCCCTTAGCCTTATCTCTATAGCTTTGTTTATCTTATCGCTGGAATCTTTTATCAGTTTTTGTTTGAGAATGAAGGGCAACTTTTGTTTCATTTGCCGGATAACCTAGCAATACTTTAGTTAAAGGATTACCATTTTGTACTATATCAACCGGTGTAATGACTTTTATAGCCTTGATGTCGTTTTTCCCCATTGTAACTACTCTTTTATATTCCTTTATTATGAATTATCTTATTTTAGACTATATAGCCTATGGCTTCCCCCCTCTAATATTAATATAAACCTAACAACTCCAACTTTTTTTTTTTTAATAAATCAATTAAAAATCATGAATAATTAAAACCAATTTTTATTCCTATATCCTATGTCACCAATTTATCAATTAGTGTTGGCTATCTTACCACAACCCATCAAATGCAAGTAAATGTAAGTTAGTCAACTTCAAAGCAATCCCAAAAACAAAGCCTGTAACCCCTTGCATTACTACAATTACCATAAACCCTTATCTTAATTTTACAGAATAATGTCAGTCCTTGATTCCCAACACATCTGTAATTAACCCAAGTGATGCACAGAGCCTCCCAAATGCAATTTTTAATGAATCCTTTGCCAAGCCTATGTAAAATTGTCATAACATCACATATCTTGTAACCAGACCAGTCTCAAAACCTTTTTTTACTTGATCCTCTGCCGCGTCACGTGACGTGTACGTCAGCACCCCCTCTCTCTCTCCTGTCGTATCGTCCTATTGCTCCTCTCATATGACAGAAGAACAGAGACACAGGAAAATATTTTAGTAGTTAATGCAATCACTGAGTTATTTCAACCATATTCAATATTCCTTCGTTCACATTCGCTCTAAGACTTAATCTAATTCATTACGTATTTTATTTTAATCCGTCATTTAACTCAGGACTAAATAGATCGCTCAAAAACATTTTTATTTTATTTTAATCCGTCATTTAATTTAATTCATTATACTCCGTCAACATATCTCTCTCATTTATCAATTCAATAGGTCACAAAACAAGTTTCATCTTTAACCAACCGCCGCTTTACAACTAGAATACTCGTGTCCAAATATCTCTTTGTCTGTGTGTTTCTCTGTCTTCCTGCAGCCCCCAACAGAAATATGACCCATTAGCAAAAACGTGTTGTAGTTTAGTACCATAAACCAAAACGTGTCCTAATCTCGTGCCATAAACTACAACTCCCACGTTTTGTAGTGTAGTGTCATAAAATTAAACGCATGCGCAAATGCATTCAATGATACGATTCCCAAACACTAGACCGATAGCATTACGCTACAGCTTCACTATTTTATACCTTATACTCACACAATTACACATAACAGAGCTCACATTTGCGTAGAACTTTGAATTCCACCCACATACAAACAAATTTAAGAGGCTTTAATCCATCGCAATGGCCCTCTAAGGATATCCGTTAGCGTGTAGCATGCAACACAATTAGCATTTAGCCTTAGCATTAGCCGCTATGTACAATGTAGCATGACCCACACTCCAGCATTTAGCATTAACATTAGCCTTAGCCTTTAGCTAACTGCGGCCTACCACACAAATAAACATCCCTGCACTGCCCTTATTCCTTTTAACATATTTCCCTACCGTTTGTGCTACCGTGGATTAATGACCATTTCACCGAGAAATTAGACCCAATCAAACACCCCGTCGGACGAAAGTCGAACCATAATCACAATCAGATAAACCCCATCAAACCGAGTTCTCTTTAAAACCCACCGACTGCACATTCTATCGTGCAAGCGGATTTGCCGGCCCATCATTTTCTAAATGGCCCCCCCGGGGTCTTAAGCGGTACAGTGCCCTAATGAATGCGCATATCTGTTTTAATTGTACACCTTCAATACTTAATTCCTACCGTTTTATGCTCTAAACTTCCAATTACCTGCCGTTTACCCATGGAATATATTATAACAGACTCTAGTCGACCGCAATAACGCCACACGAGGCACGGTCGTATGGTACATCTCTCCAGTGTACACAAGCAGAATCCAATCTAACAAGCTCCAAAGCGGTAAGAAAAACTCACCCTTGTCTGGCCATTGCTTCAAAGCGAGTTAGCCTGGCGGCTGAATGAAACAAAGGAGATTTGCAGACCAGCCCCACGTTGGGCGCCATTTGTCGTATCGGGTGAATGGTGGCAATTATTGCTGTCAACAAAGAGTCCGCTTATGCTGCACAATGATTAGAGGCTTTTATTAATATCACAAGGTTACAGCATAAGTTACAGACCCGCGGTGTCTGGAGAACGGCGTCCCAGATTGCAATGGCCGTTCTGCCTTCTCCTTCGGTTTTCCCCCTACTTATAAACAATGCAAAAAGATGCTCCCTCTTCTGGCCAATCACCAGTCTCCCCTGTCTACAACACACTTCCTGTCTGTTGTATGTGACGTTACACTAAAACATTCCCTCTTGATACTAAAATCAACATTCTTTCAGTTCCACTTAAAAAACATTTAACAACGTCATAATCTCAATACACGACAAACCCAAAAAGGCCTGTGGTGTTGATTGTATCCTACATGAAATGATAACATTTCTGACCACAAATTCCAATTGGCTATACGTAAACTCTTTAACATCATCTTTAGCTCTGGCATCTTCCCTAATATTTGGAACCAAGGACTGATCACCCCAATCCACAAAAGTGGAGACAAATTTGTCCCCAATAACTACCGTGGGATATGCGTCAACAGCAACCTTGGGAAAATCGTCTGCATTATTATTAACAGAAGACTCGTATATTTCCTCAGTTAAAACAATGTACTGAGTAAATGTCAAATTGGCTTTTTATCAAATTACCGTACTGCTATAGAAATTGATGGAAAGTGGTGTTGGGGGAAAAACATACGACATTATATAATCCATCCACAACAAGTGTATGTGGTTAAAATTGGTGAAAAAAACACATATTGGAGCCAAACTAAAAAATGTGTAGCCCTCCACAAGTCTGGTTCATCCTTGGGAGCAATCTCCACAATAGTGCGCAAGTATAAACACCATGGGACCACGCAGCCGTCATACCGCTCAGGAAGAAGACGCGTTCTGTCTCCTAGAGATGAACGTACTTTGGTGCGAAAAGTGCAAATCAATCCCAGAACAACAGCAAAGGACCTTGTGAAGATGCTGGAGGAAACAGGTACAAAAGTATCTATATCCACAGTAAAATGAGTCATATATCGACATTACCTGAAAGGCTCCTCAGCAAGGAAGAATCCACTGCTCCAAAACTGGCATAAAAAAAAGCCAGACTACGGTTTGCAACTACACATGGGGACAAAGATCGTACTTTTTGGAGAAATGTCCTCTGGTCTGATGAAACAAAAATAGAACTGTTTGGCCATAATGACCATCGTTATGTTTGGAGGAAAAAGGGGGTCCTTCCAAGCCGAAGAACACCATCCCAACTGTGAAGCACAGGGGTGGCAGCATCATGCTGTGGGGGTGCTTTGCTGCAGGACGGACTGGTGAACTTCACAAAATTGAAGGCATCATGAGGAAGGAAAATTATGTGGATAAATTCACCCAACTTATTGTGGGAAGCTACCTGAAACGTTTGACCCAAGTTAAACAATTTAAAGGCAATGCTACCAAATACTTATTGAGTGTATGTAAACGTCTGACCATCTGGGAATGTGATGAAAGAAATAAAAGCTGAAATAAATCACTCTACTATTATTCTGACATTTCAAATGTTTTAAAGTGGTGATCCTAACTGACCTAAGACAGGTAATTTTTACTAGGATTAAATATCAGGAATTGTGAAAAACTGTAAATGTATTTCGCTAAGGTGTATGTAAACTTCCGACTTCAACGGTATGTACAGACTCAGTGAGCATAGCCTTGCTATTGAGAAAGGCCGCTGTAGGCATACCTGGCTCTCAAGAGAAGACAGGCTATGTGCACACTGCCCACAAAATGAGGTGGAAACTGAGCTGCACTTCCTAACCTCCTGCCAAATGTATGACGATATTAAAGACACATATTTCCCTCAGATTACAGAGATCCAAAAAAAATTAGGGAAAAAAAAGTTTTGATAACCTTCCATATCTATTGGGTGAAATACCACAGTGTGCCATCACAGCAGCAAGATTTGTGACCTGTTGCACAAGAAACGGGCAACCAGTGAAGAACAAACACCATTGTAAATACAACCCATATTTATGTTTAATTATTTTCCCTTTTTTACTTTAACTATTTGCAAATTGTTACAACACTGTATATATACCTAATATGACATTTGAAATGTCTTTATTCTTTTGGAACTTTATTGAGTGTAATATTTACTTTTTTTATTTTTATCTACTTCACTTGCTTTGGAAACATAAACATATGTTTCCCATGCCAAGAAAGCCCCAGAGACAGAGAGAGAGAGAGAGAGAGAGAGAGAGAGAGAGAGAGAGAATTAGCATCGCTCAAATTTCTCTTGTTCTAGTGAGATAAAGATAAGTGTGTCATGATTTAACTGGATTTTAACCCAAATGCAGACAACTACACCAAGCCAGAGAAGGTTTAACAGGTTTATTTACAATGTTCAATTAGTCCAGGTTTCCAATAATAGGGGAAGAGCAAGTCCAGGTTACAGGGAGGGTAACAGATCCAGGTCAGGGCAGGTGTGGTACCGTAATGTCCTAGTGTCCGTGGTGAGTCCAAAAGGGAGGTCCGGTAGTGGAAAGCAGGATGGTGGTGGCAGGAGTGAAGCGGAGGCAGGAGTCAGGTTCCAATAATCTGTGGCACAGGAGAAAAGTAAATAGAACAGGCCAAAAACACAAAGAGCGAAAACAAACAGGTTGAGTCGGCAGCGAGACTAACATGGTCGTCTTGACTATGATCTGACGATGAGTGGTAAGTTTGACCGGGTCTTAAAGGCTGAGGTGATTATGGTGAATGAGCTGCAGCTGGAACCCTGACTCCCGCACACCAGACTTCACTCCTGCAATCAAGGACAGACAGAGGGGAGGGGGAGAGCAGAGAGAGAGCTACCTAGCAGCAGTAGGCCTAACAAAGTGAAGTCTCTTCTCTTGGAGAACGGATGAGCCACATTCTGGAGTTAACAGTTCTCTATTAGAGAACAGATGAGTTATGTTCTGCAGTTAACAGTTCTCTATTAGAGAACAGATGAGCTATGTACTGGAGTTAACATCTCTCTTTTAGAGAACAGATGAGCTATGTACTGGAGTTAACAGTTCTCTATTAGAGAACAGATGAGCTATGTACTGGAGTTAACAGTTCTCTATTAGAGAACAGATTAGCTATGTTCTGGAGTTATCAGACTTTTACTGCTTAAATGACCTATTATTAGTAGTAAGACTAAAGAAACAAAGACAAAAGCTGGGGCTATGTTTCTGGGGAAGTATATATAATATAGTTTCTGCTTATCTAATATTCTACAACCTGTGTAACTTTGAAGTACAATTAGCTCCTCCCCAGAACTCATTGAAATTCATCTTTAGGAAACGGATTTCAAGACTATGTGATATTTGGAGGAAAGTCGACCGTCAATGTATTACTCTGAATGGGATCTGACTCAGCGCAACTTCACAATGATGACACAGGAAAGTAGATCAGTGAGTCTAAAAGCCTTTAAATCACTTTAGAGTCAAATTGTACATCACAATAGTGTTTCATAAGCAACCGATTCTCTCTCTCTCTCTCAATTCAATTCAATTTAAGGGCTTTATTGGCATGGGAAACGTATGTTAACATTGCCAAAGGAAGTGAAGTAGATAGTAAACAAAAGTGAAATAAACAATAAATATTAACAGTAAACATTACACTCAGAAGTTCCAAAAGAATAAAGACATTTCAAATGTCATATTATGTATATATACAGTGTTGTAACAATGTGCAAATAGTTAAAGTAAAATAATTAAACATAAATATGGGTTGTATTTACAATGGTGTTTGTTCTTCACTGGTTGCCCTTTTCTTGTGGCAACAGGTCACAAATCTTGCTGCTGTGATGGCACGCTGTCGTATTTCACCCAATAGATATGGGAGTTTATCGAAATTGGATTTGAATTTGAATTCTTTGTGGGTCTGTGTAATCTGAGGGAAGTATGTGTCTCTAATATGGTCATAGATTTGGCAGGAGGTTAGGAAGTGCAGCTCAGTTTCCACCTCATTTTGTGGGCAGTGTGCACATAGCCTGTCTTCTCTTGAGAGCCAGGTCTGCCTACCGGTCGGCCATTATCTCTCTCTCCTCTCTCTCTTTCTCTCCTACTCTCTCTCTCGTCATCTCTCTCTCATCTCTGCTCTCACTCTTCCTCTCCTCCTCATCTCTCTCTCTCTCTCCTCTCCTCTCATCTCTCCTCTGCTCTCTCCTCTCTCTCTCTCTCTCTATCTCTGAATCCCCTTCTAAACATTAAACAGGCAGGCCCCCTCACAGCCCCCTGAGCCTGTTCTCAGCATACATCACTCACACCAACCCTGTCCCTTATAATAAATCCCCACTGCTAGCCCCACAGCCCAGTGGCTGATACAAACACACACACACACACACACACACACACACACACACACACACACACACACACACGCACGCACACACAGCAGCCAAAAACACACACACACACACACACACACACACACACACACACACAAACACACACAAACAACACACAAACAAACACACACCACCCACACACACACACACACAAACACCACACAACACACACACACACACACACACGCACGCACACACAGCAGCCAAAAACACATACACACACACCACACACACACACACACACACACACACACACCAACACACAACACACAAAAACACGCAACCACACAACCACACACACAGCAACACACACACACACGCACACACACACACACACAGCTAACTGTCCTTCCAGCCACAGAGATACAGGGCTACCAATCTCTCACTACTAATCTACTGAAACTTGGGCTGCGTTCCATTTCTTTACCATTCTAACAGAAGTGTTCACTTGCTGACCTTCTTTGCTATGGACCGTTGTCCGTATACGCAAGGAAAGTGACTGGTCATTCACATACCTAGCAATGTACTCAGCCTAGAATGAAAACCCACTTGACCTGCTGTGGCCGACTTGACACTAGAATCTCCTACAGACCAATAGCTATAATGATACTAGCAACGTGCATGCCCTGCCCACCTGAGGATCTGTCTTTTTCAGCCATGTATTTCCTGTGTTTGAGGGGTGCAGAATCCACTTGAGACTTAAATCTCGCTGGATTGTTTGTTTTCATTTGACTCTCTCATGCTCTTGCTTGTCACTGTCGTTTTTTCCCATTAACGTTACGACCGCGGACATTTTTGTAATTACCTGTGAAACACACCCCGGTAATGGCTGAAATGGAACCCCCGTAATCAATGGAACACCCGTAATGGCTGAAATGAGCTCAATGGAACCCCGGTAATGGCTGAAATGGAACCCCCGTAATCAATGGAACACCTGTAATGGCTGAAATGAGCTCAATGGAACCCCTGTAATGGCTGAAACGGACTCAATGGAACCCCGGTAATGGCTGAAATGAGCTCAATGGAACCCCGGTAATGGCTGAAATGAGCTCAATGGAAAATATTGTCTTTCCGTTGCATCTATAAGAACGCTAAAGTTTAGTCTGGGATTTAACGCATCGTCTCGATGTCACAAGAAAGAAAAGAAAGATAACTTTATTTTGATGTGTTTCATTTCTTTGTGGAATTGAAAAAAGTAATCATTTAATACAGTTGTTAACAAATTAGATGCGCTGAAATGAAAGCAACTTCTGGAAATGAACACTCAGATTATAGTGATATTACTGTTATTATTATTGCCCTCCTGAATTATTGACTGTGAAAAAATGTCATTATCAGCTTATTAACACTCATAATATCAGATGAACATTTAATTGAGTTAAAATTGTTCACCCAAAAAAATTTAATCATTAAATAATTAGATCATTAAAAAACATGCGTGTCACAATTATTGGCACCCCGAGAAATTCTTATGAACAAAATCTAAATTATGTATATTCTGATGAAGACTTTATTATCTGAGTCATTGGGAACTCTTTAGTGGTCATTCATGACTTCCTGTTTAACTACTCTACGTGGCCAAAAGTATGAGGACACCTGCTCGTCGAACATCTCATTCCAAAATCATGGGCATTAATATGGAGTTGGTCCCCCCCTTTGCTGCTATAACAGCCTCCACTCTTCTGGGAAGGCTTTCCACTAGATGTTGGAACATTATTGCAGGGACTTGCTTCTATTCAGCCACAAGAGCATTAGTGAGGTCGGGAACTGATGTTGGGCGATTAGGCCTGGCTCACAGTCGGCGTTCCAATTCATCCCAAAGGTGTTCGATGGCGTTGAGGTCAGGGCTCTGTGCAGGACAGTCAAGTTCTTACACATCGATCTCGACAAACCATTTCTGTACGGACCTCGCTTTGTGCACGGTGGCATTGTCATGCTGAGGCAGGAAAGGGCCTTCCCCAAACAGTTGCCACAAAGTTGGAAGAACAGAATCGACTAGAATGTCATTGTTTGCTCTAGCGTTAAGATTTCCCTTCACTGGAACTAAGGGGCCCGAAGCATGAAAAACAGCCCCAGACCATTATTCCTCCTCCACCAAACGTTACAGTTGGCACTATGCATTGGGGCAGGTAGCGTTCTCCTGGCATCCGCCAATCCCAGATTCATCCGTCAGACTGCCAAATGGTGAAGCATGATTCATCACTCCAGAGAACACGTTTCCACTGCTCCAGAGTGCAATGGCGGCAAGCTTTACAGCAATCCAGACGACGCTTGGCATTGCGCATGGTGATCTTAGGCTTGTGTGCGGCTGCTCGGCCATGGAAACCCATTTCACAAACAGTTATTGTGCTGACGTTGCTTCCAGAGGCAGTTTGGAACTCGGTAGTGAGCTTTGCAACCGAGGACAGATCATTTTTAGGCGCTACTCGCTTCAGCATTCGGCGGTCCCGTTCTGTGAGCTTGTGTGGCCTACCACTTCGTGACTGAGCCGTTGTTGCTCCTAGACGTTTCCACTTCACAATAACAGCACTTACAGTTGACCGGGCCAGCTCTAGCAAGGCAGAAATCTGACGAACTGGCATGTTGGAAAGGTGGCATCCTATGACAGTGCCACGTTGAAAGTCACTGAGCTCTTCACTAAGGCCATTCTACTGCCAATGTTTGTCTATGGAGATTGCATGGCTGTGTGCTCGATTTTATACACCTGTCAGCAACGGGTGTGGCTGAAATAGCCGAATCCACTCATTTGAAGGGGTGTCCACATACTTTTGCATATGCAGTGTATGAGGTGACAGGCTAAACTCCCTTAGTCATCCATCAACATGGGAAGGTCAGAGAACACACAAATGAAATGAGACAAAAAGGTTGTTGACCTTCACAAATCAGGCTATAAAAAGATGGCTACACTCCCGAAAATACCCATCTCCACTGGAAGAGGACGCAAGTGTATTTTGCCCCCACGCACAGTGAGAAGGATGTTTCAAGTGGAAAAAACAATCTCCAAGGATCACAGGTGGAGAATTGCAGGAGTTGGTTACATCTCGGGGTCACCAAGTCTCCAAAACGACCAATTAGACGCCACCTCCATGCCAACAAGTTATTTGGAAGGGTCGCCAGAAGAAAGCTGTCACCAAAACCACAAACGTAAGCGCCTGGAGTTTGCTAAACGTTATTAGAACTTTGATTGGAAACCAATCTTCTGACGAGACTACAATAGAGCATTTTTTGGCAACAAACACCAGAGGTGGGTTTGGAGTAAAAAGAGCCATGGTCATGCAGAAAATAATGGCGGTTGATCTGTGATGTTGTGGGGGCACTTTTACTTCCAAAGGCAACATGGTAACATTGTTAGGATTCATGGCATCATAGACATCAAGTACCGGGAGATTTTAGGCTAAAACCTGTCTGCATCTGCCGGGAGGTTAAAACTGGGTCGTCGTTGGATCTTCCAGCAGGACAACGATTCAAAGCATACCTCCAAATTCACACGAAAATGGTTCACTGACCATAGAATCAATCTTTTGCAAAGGCCATCCCAGTCCCCCTGACCTAAACCCCATTGAGCTGAAGAGGAGAGTCCACAAGCGAGGACCAAGGACTCTGAAGGATCTAGAGAGTTTCTATATGGAGGAATGGTCTCGGATCCCTTCCTATGTGTTCTCCCACCTCATCAAACATTATATGAGATGACTCAGAGCTGTTATCTTGGCAAAGGGAGGGTGTACAAAGTACCAAATGCAGGGGTGCCAATAATTATTTCTTGATGATGACTTTGTTTTTACTCAATTAAAGGTTAGATTCATATGATATTTTGAGTGTAAGATCAAGCTGATAAAGGACTATGACATTTTGTTCAAATTTACCTAGGGTGCCAATATTTCAGGAGGGCACTGTATGTCTGATCTCGCAAACAATGTGAAGTATGTTTAGATAGGTGTAATCCAGAGCCAAGCGTGTTGATATTTAATCTGAGGATAACCTGCTATTGACACACTTGTTGAATTAACGTGAGAATTTGACAACAGTAATTAATGAGGCGGTCTAGACAGGGAGGTCAGTTCTGGTAGATTAGTGTTTGGTGTTTGCAGCCCTGTTCCACCCCCTTTCGAGTGTACAAAACAGTAAGAACACCTTCCTAATATTGAGTTGCACCCCCTTCTGCCTTCAGAACAGCCTCAATTCGTCAGGGCATGGACTCTATAATGTGTGGAAAGCGTTCCACAGGGATGCTGGTCCATGTTGACTCCAATGCTTCCCACAGTTGTGTCAAGTTGCCTGGATGTTAAACTGTTGAACGTGAAAAACCCAGCAGTATTGCATTTCTTGACACACTCAAACCGGTGCGCCTGGCACCTACTACCATTTTAAATCTGAATGGCACACATACACAATCCATGTCTCAAGGCTTAAACATCCTTCTTTAACCCATCTCCTCCCCTTCATCTGGCCCCTACATATTGGACCAGGGCCTGTCAAAGGTAGAGCACTGTATAGGGCAGGGCTATTCAATTCTTACCCTACGAGGTCCGGAGCCTGCTGGTTTTCTGTTCTATCTGATCATTCATTGCACCCACCTGATGCAGGTAGCATAGTGGTTAAGAGTGTTGTGCCAGTAACCGAAAGGTTGCTGGTTCTAATCCCCGAGCCGACTAGGTGAAAAATCTGTTGATGTGCCCTTGAGCAAGGCACTTAACCCTAATTGCTCTGGATAAGAGCGTCTGCTAAATGACACACACAAAAAAATATCTATGCTGATTGAAGTGGATTTAACAGGTGACATCAATAAGGGATCATAGATTTCACCTTGTCAGTCTATGTCATGGAAAGAGCATGTGTTCCTAATGTTTTGTATGCACTGGCTAGTCTACAAAGACGACCAACTACTACTACCAATAATCTGTAATACAACTCTCTCTACCTGTTTTTACAGATCAACAATATGTAATACAACTCTCTCTACCTGTCTTTACAGATCAACAATCTGTAATACAACTCTCTCCAATAACCATGCAACGTCAACTCACCTGTTCACTTTTAAAGCAACAGCAGTAAAGGTCATGAAGTTCAGAAGCTGACGTCACAGAGGAGAGGAGAGGCGGTCTGGACAGAAGATGGCTGCCTCAAGTGGTCAGACATAAACAAAGACTTCACAAGGCAGTGGTAACAAACCCAGACGGAACCACTGCAGTGACATCACAGTCCTCTGGAAAGGAGCAGACTAACCCACAGCATTAGTTGACAGTGATGAAAACCGAGTGGGTTTTTATGGCAGTTTATGATGGTTATGTTCTATAAAAAAAAAAATGTGAGCGTGTGATGGGGGCTTAGTTTTCTTCCTGGGCTGGTGGATGTAATCTGTGAATAAGGGGGAGAGGGGGAAAGGGAGAGAGGGGGGGGGGGGGGGGGGGGGGGGGGAGAGAGGGGGGGGGGGGAGGGAGAGAGGGGGGGGAGAGAGAGAGCGAGAGAGGGAGAGAGAGAGAGAAGGGTCTGAGCAAGAAAGAGAGTGAAAGGTCCTTTATCAGATGTTGGCAGAGCAGAGTAAAGCAGAGGAGAGTAGGGTAACAGTGGATCGATAAGGCTTTAGCCAGACACTGAGAGACAGAGCCTGCCTCCCTCCTCCCTCCCATTGATCTTCATTACTACCACCCACTGGACTGGACTAGACTAGGCGAGAGGCAAGGCAAGGCAAGGAGAGGAGGAGAGTGAAGGGAGAGAGGAGAGGAGAGGAGAGGAGAGGAGAGGAGAGGAGAGGAGAGGAGAGGAGAGGAGAGGAGAGGAGAGGAGAGGAGAGGAGAGGAGAGGAGAGGAGAGGAGTCAAGGGAGAGACGAGATGAGAGGAGGAGAGAGGAGAGTGAAGGGAGAGAGGAGAGGAGACGATTAAAAGACAGGAATTGTGAAAAATTGAGTTTAAATGTATTTGGCTAAGGTGTATGCAAACTTCCGACTTCAACTGTACACACTGCCCTCAGCCAGTGATGACCCGACCAGAAGAAATCTACCAGCGAGCAGACCGGCGGGGGGGTTGAGGACAGACCGGCGGGGGGGTTGAGGACAGACCGGCGGGGGGGGTTGAGGACAGACCGGCGGGGGGGTTGAGGACAGACCGGCGGGGGGGTTGAGGACAGACCGGCGGGGGGGTTGAGGACAGACCGGCGGGGGGGGGTTGAGGACAGACAGTTTATGCCAAAGGGAAGATGCCACCAGGTTGTTGATTATCAGCACCTTCCCTATGACACTTGGGACAGGAGACACTTTTATTGTATTAATTTTTCTTTTACCTTTGTTTAACTAGGCAAGTCAGTTAAGAACAAATTCTTATTTACAATGACGGCCTACACCGGCCAAACCCGGACGACGCTGGGCCAATTGTGCGCCGCCCTATGGGACTCCCAATCACGGCCGGTTGTGCTACAGCCTGGAATCGAACCAGGGGGTCTGTAGTGACACCTCAAGCACTGAGACGCAGTGCCTTAGACCACTGCGCCACTCGGGAGCCCACCTGGCCAGTCTTGAAAACACTGCCTGTGACAGCCTCTCCCAGTTCTTCCTGACCCACCTCTCCGAGCCCCGGTACACCCCCAAAATGTTAAACCCTTCACAACCCCACTGCAAACCCCCTGGATGCAGAGGAGGGGCCCTATCCCCCCATGCCCCACATAACAGAGCTTTGCTCTTACCCCAGTTTACCTTAGCTGACGAAGCTCCCTCGTACACCTTCAGACTAGTCTCTAGTGCCTGCATATCCTGCCCATCCCTGACCATCACAGAAACGTCATCTGCATATGCTGACACTGCTATGCCTGTCCAGCACACTCCCTGCAGGCTCCTGCGTAGCAGGCCAGGTAAAGGCTCAATCGCTAGCGTATATAACTGCCCCGAAAGAGGGCATCCTTGTCTAATGCCCCGCCTCACCCAGACTGCCCTATTGAGCCCCCCTCCCACTTTGACCATACATGATGCCCCAGCATACATCTTCTTTTTTTTTTTTTTTTTTACATCTTCACACAGGCCAAAAACCTTTCCCCAAACCCAAACACAGACATCACATTAAACAGATACTAATGGTCCACTCTATCAAAAGCCTTCTCCTGATCTAAAGAGACCAGTCCAGTACTTTTTTTTGTTTTACATATTCACTCAACACACTCCACTTTCCCGCATTTCTGGCGCCATCTATATTAAGTGAGCCTACCCAAAGAGTCTCCATGAGAAGTGGGAGAAAAGCCAGCAAAGAAAGAAACCAATAGCAAACTCAAAAAGCCCCATTGCCAGAAAAAACCTATTCATCTAAACAGCGTCTGAAGGTAGACCTTTACGCACGGTTGTGAACCACTTCCTCAATCTAAACCGTTTCCTGGGTGAGAGGACACCATGCCCATCATTTTTCATAGCGTGTTGTACTGATCTTACAAACTTTCCCGGATCGCAAAAAAAAGCCTCAAGATTAACCTTTTCCACTTTGTCTCATTCAGGAACCTTGACAGTTCCCTCACCGTGTACTTTGACCCTTCTGACTGACTGGCTATCAGCTCTGGACCCATTGAGGAGGAGTCTGAAAATAAAGCCTCCTCATCGTCCTCTTCCTCAGACTCACCTTCCTCCTCCTCAGATCCATCTCCCATCCTGACCACCTGCCCTTCCTCTCTAGTCGGGGCCTCCCCCCCAGCACCAGGCATCCTGACCACCTGCCCTTCCTCTCTAGTCGGGGCCTCCCCCCCAGCACCAGGCATCCTGACCACCTGCCCTTCCTCTCTAGTCGGGGCCTCCCCCCCAGCACCAGGCATCCTGACCACCTGCCCTTCCTCTCTAGTCGGGGCCTCCCCCCCAGCACCAGGCATCCTGACCACCTGCCCTTCCTCTCTAGTCGGGGCCTCCCCCCCAGCACCAGGCATCCTGACCACCTGCCCTTCCTCTCTAGTCGGGGCCTCCCCCCACAGCACCAGGCATCCTGACCACCTGCCCTTCCTCTCTAGTCGGGGCCTCCCCCCCAGCACTAGGCATCCTGACCACCTGCCCTTCCTCTCTAGTCGGGGCCTCCCCCCCAGCACCAGGCATCCTGACCACCTGCCCTTCCTCTCTAGTCGGGGCCTCCCCCCCAGCACCAGGCATCCTGACCACCTGCCCTTCCTCTCTAGTCGGGGCCTCCCCCCCAGCACCAGGTAAAGGTTCCTTGGTGCCTTTCACCACACCAGCCTCTCCCCTCCCACCTACTTTCTTCTCCCCCTTTTTCCTCTTCCGCTTGACACCCTCCTCCACCCCCCTTAGTCGCTTGCCCTTCCCCACTACACTCTCCTCGTCCACTAGCATAACCTGACTAAGCCCAGCCTCATCTACACCACCATCCATGACATGACTAGACCCAGCCTCATCTACACCACCATCTGTAGCATGACTTGGCCCAGCCTCATCTACACCACCATCTATAGCATGACTAGACCCAGCCTCATCTACACCACCATCTATAACATGACTAGACCCAGCCTCATCTACACCACCATCTATAACCTGACTAGGCCCAGCCTCATCTACACCACCATCTATAGCATGACTAGACCCAGCCTCATCTACACCACCATCTATAGCATGACTAGACCCAGCCTCATCTACACCACCATCTATAGCATGACTAGACCCAGCCTCATCTACACCACCATCTATAGCATGACTAGACCCAGCCTCATCTACACCACCATCTATAGCATGACTAGACCCAGCCTCATCTACACCACCATCTGTAGCATGACTTGGCCCAGCCTCTGCTTCCTGTGTCTCATGGCCTCCTGCACGTTGACCTCGATTTCCTCCACTGGTGCTTGAACCCTCACCTTGTCTACGGCCTTTATGTGGGCACGCAAAGCTCTTTTGCCCCAAATCCCCACACTCAAAACACCGCAGACTATCTGTGCTGGCAAACCCTGTGTAGAGCTTCTCCCCATGCCTCACTTTAAAATGCACATTTAACTGTTGCTCATTGTTGTTCAGAAACATGAACACTTGACTCCGGAACGAAACAACATGCTTGACGGCATCTGCCTGAAAACCGTACATGAAAACCGCTAGCAAACTTACCAAAACGACTCAGCTCCTTCCGGATTTGATCATCCGTAATAAACGGAGGCAAATTTGCAACTACCACCCTGGTCGAAGGGGTAGAAAGAGGAGAAATTGGACCAACACGCCCCCTACAAATATCCCACTAGCAATGGAGCCACCCACCAAATTTGTCTCTTTCATAGAACACGCCACCAGCTTTGATCTTTCTGGAAGAGGAATGTATAAATCAGCTCCTACTGTTGCCCGAAGCGAGAGAACTCCTCCACCTTAATCCCTTCTCAGGGTAAAACACATGAATCCATGCAGTAACGACAGCGGTCTCCTACCGAGCAGGCCGGACGAAGCCCATCGCTCACACCACACCGTTCAAAACCAAGGAAACGAAAACAGAGGGACGAGGAGCAAGAACTGGGGAAAAAAAACGAGCGCGCGAGCGGGTAGCGAGAAGATGGAGAGATAGAAGAGAGGAAAAGAGAGATAAGAGAGAGAGAGAGGGAGAGAAGGAGAGAGAGAGAGAGAGAGGACGAACGGAGGAGAGAGAGAAAAGAGCGAGAGACGAGAGAGAGGAGAAGGAGAGAAGCGATGAGAGAAGGGAGAGAGATAGCGAGTGGAGCGAGTAGACTTATCTCTAGTGTCGAGAGGGGAGATAGCTAGGAATAGAAAATCGTGTCTTGTGATCTAGCTAGATTTATAAGTACATTCTCTCATATTCGTTCTATGCGCATCTATAGACTATCTCTCTCTCTCTACTCTCTCTCTCTCTCTCTTCTCTCTCTCTCTCTGTGACTAAGGCTAATTTACTTCCCATCAAACCCGTCTGAGAACAGCATGACATCAAAACCCTGTGTGTGTGTGGTGTGTGGTGTGTGGTGTGTGTAGTGTGTGTGTGTGTGTGTGTGTGTGTGTGTGTGTGTGTGTGTGTGTGTGTGCGCCCTGCCCTGGTCCAGACAGACAGACAGACAGAGAAAGGAGGGTCAACAAAGAAGCAACAATGGCTGGACTAAATCAAACAAATCCAACATGAAGACATGTATGATGCTGGGCACAAACAAGCCAAATGAACTAATAAGAAGTGACATGCATTATGCTGGTAACGTACACAAACAAAGCAATCTATGATTAATCCTTCAGAAGCTAAATTCTATTAACCTACCAAGACCTCAGTACAAGCTATTTGGGCACAAAAAGGGCTTCACACGATCAACAAATTTGGTGAAAACAAGCACATACTGTTGACCTATGCAGAAATACATGATTCGATTTTTGTTCTTGGCAAGTTCTCTTGAACACACACATCCACACACACATTAACACAGACTATAATGTATTTTATGTTGTGTACTGTGTGGTACGAATAGCTAGGAGTACGGTACATATGGAAGGGGAAGGGAAGAAAAAGGAAAGGAACGAGAAGGGGAGAAGAGAAGGGCAGAAGAGAAGGGAAGAAGAGAAGGGGACGAAAAAGGAGAAGGGAAGAAAGGAGAAGGGCAGAAGAAGGGTGAAGAGAAGCGAAGAAGAGAAGGGAAGAAGAGAGGGAAGAAGAGAAGGGCACGACGAGAAGGAGAAAAAGAGATAGTGAAACACCAGCGAAGTGGAAGAGATACACGATGACGGAAGAGAATCAACGAAGGACAGAAGAACCGAAGTTTCATCTCCTTTCTTATCTTCCTTTCCTCCCCTCTCCTTTCCTCCCCCTCTCCTTTCCCCCTTTCCCTTCCGTCCCTCCATCGATCTGTTTCTATTTTTCTATCATTTGAGACCTGAGAAACTGATTAGGTGTGAGACAGACACAGGAGATAGACACAGGAGATGGAGAGATGGGAAGGAGACAGACACAGGAGACAGACAGAGAGATGGGAAGGAGACAGACACAGGAGACAGACAGAGAGATGGGAAGGAGAGAGACACAGGAGACAGACAGGGAGATGGGAAGGAGAAAGACACAGGAGACAGACATAGAGATGGGAAGGAGAGAGACACAGGAGACAGACAGGGAGATGGGAAGGAGACAGACACAGGAGACATAGAGATGGGAAGGAGATAGACACAGGAGACAGACAGAGAGATGGGAAGGAGACAGACACAGGAGACAGACAGAGAGATGGGAAGGAGCTTCTAATAAAAATGAAACAACTTATTTTACAAAAGCTGTAATGACTCGATGTTATCCAGAGCGACTTACAGGAGCAATTAGGGTTGAGTGCCTTGCTCAAGGGCACATCGACAGATTTTCTTTACCTAGTCGGCTCGGGGGTTAGAACCAGCGACCTTTCGGTTACTGGCACAACGCTCTTAACCACTAAGCTACCTGCCGTTCCCAGACTTCCTACAGTCACTGACACCTGTCATGCAATGGGCATCGCACATAGGGCCTAATGTCCAATATAAAGAAACAACTGGAATGTCTGCTTGACTGTTTTGCAGCTTGTGATATTTTAATAAAACATTGGCTATAGGCTATTAATTAGGCAAATCGATGCCATAACCAATTACGTTACTAAGACTGTAGGCTAATCTCATTCTAACGTTTGGGTCAATATCCAATTGTCCATGGCTCAATTCAATGTCCAATTGTCCATGGCTCAATTCAATGTCCAATTGTCCATGGCTCAATTCAATGTCCAATTGTCCATGGCTCAAGTCAATGTTCAATTGTCCATGGCTCAATTCAACGTCCAATTGTCCATGGCTCAATTCAATGTCCAATTGTTCATGGCTCAATTCAATGTCCAATTGTCCATGGCTCAATTCAATGTCCAATTGTCCATGCAAATATACCCACTTTTTATAATGTATACATGCAGACAGTCATGCATCCACATACATAAACATGGGGGGCTAATTTAATTTAATGTAGCTATTTACCGGTAGCGCTGCTTGACATTAACACCAGTAGCGCTGCTTGACATTAACACCAGTAGCGCTGCTTGACATTAAACACCAGTAGCGCTGCTTGACATTAAACACCAGTAGCGCTGCTTGACATTAAACACCAGTAGCGCTGCTTGACATTAAACACCAGTAGCGCTGCTTGACATTAAACACCAGTAGCGCTGCTTGACATTAACACCAGTAGCGCTGCTTGACATTAACACCAGTAGCGCTGCTTGACATTGGCACGTTTTGAAATTGGCACATTGGCGCACGTTTTGAAGGACACACCTCAAATATTTCCACCCCTCCACTTGGGGGTAGCAAGTAAATACCAACTGACGTTTACCAGGAATCCAAAGATGTTGATTGACACCATAGCGTCGCTTTAACGCAGTCGAAAATAGGCCCACAGTTTATGATTGTGGATTGCACTGACGTGCTGAAGGAACATAATTTTAAACCCAGTGGGTATATGATATAATGGATGAAATGACTAGTATGAATGTTATTACTCATAAAAGAAATTGTGATTGCATATAGAGGATGTAAATGCTAAGACCACAGTTCTAGATTGGATGTGGGTTATGTAGTTGTGTTATTGGAGCATGTGTGAATGTCAGTGCCAGTTGATGTGTTCAGTGATGAGGGTATGTGAGTGTGGGGTGTCTGAGTGTGTGTGGGTGTTGAGGCATGTTCACACCTGTGTGTGTGTGTGTGTGTGTGTGTGTGTGTGTGTGTGTGTGTGTGTGTGTGTGTGTGTGTATGGTGTGCGTGTGCGTGTGTGTGTGTGTGTGTGTGTGTGTGTGTGTGTGTGTGTGTGTGTGTGTGTGTGTGTGTGTGTGTGTGTATGTGTGTGCGTGTGCGTGTGTGTGTGTGTGTGTGGTGTGTGGTGTGTGTGTGTGTGTGCGTGTGCGTGTGCGTGTGCGTGTGGTGTGTGTGTGTGTGTGTGTGTGTGTGTGTGTGTGTGTGTGTGTCCCCTCCCTCCCTAGCTGTCAGAGTGCAGGACTCCCAGTCTCACCCTAATCACCTGACTATTGAGCGTGTCGCTCCAATCGCCATGGTAATTACAGGCTCAGGCTCTGATTGGCAGGGGCTGACGGGTAGGGGGTAGGGGGGGGTACTGATCTGGCAGATCAGTGTCACAGGAGAGAACTGACGATTGAGCTGAGGGGACATCTCAACACTTCTTAGACCTGGTTCATAATACTGGCGGATGTGATCGTCCAAAGGAGAGAGGGGTTGAGTTAGGTTACTTTCTCTATATGGCGCACACAGAGTACATTTTGAAGTATTAAATCAAAATGTAAAGAGCTAATTTTGCCACTATCTCAGATAAAAACGACTCTGATTATAGTGTGACATTGTGAGTGTCAATGTAACACTCTGTAGTGTACAACATGTAAACTGCATTACACTGGCCAGTGTTACTCAAATTGAACACTATGGGGTAATTAATACTCACACTGTTATTCATATTCAACCCTAGTGTTCATCTAGAGTTAACTCCTATTAGTGTTATGCAAAAACACTGTCAGAGTAAGTGATTTGGGGTGTTGTTATAACACTATATGGTGTAAAGGCTAATTAGCATATTTCCCATGGTGCCTTTTCTTTTCAAGTGAATTGTAGAGTTCAAATCAAATCAAATCAAATTGTATTTGCCACATGAGCCGAATACAACAGGTGTAGACATTACAGTGAAATGCTTACTTACAAGCCCTTAACCAACAATGCAAAGTAAAACAAATTTTAAAAAAGTGTTAAGCAACAAAAAAATAAAAGCAAATAACTAAATGACTGTATTTGTTAGAGACAGAGACCTGGTTGTTGAATTCTTTTCTTTTGAAGGCCTGTGCTTTCACCAAATGAGTACCTAGGTGAACGTTATAAAATATTTAACATTATGCCTCCCGAGTGGCGCAGCGATCTAAGATACTGCATCTCAGTGTTGCGGCATCATTATATCATTACACCGCATCATTACATCATTATATCATTACATCATTACATCATTACATCATTACACCGCATCATTACAGACTGCGGTTTGATCCCAGGCATCATTACATCATTACATCATTACACTGCATCATTACAGACTGCGGTTTGATCCCAGGCTGTGTCATTACTGAGATTTACTTGTCTCATCGTGCTCTAGCCACTCCTTGTGGCGGGCCAGGCGCCTGCAGGCTGACTTCGGTCTTCAGTTGGACGGTGTTTCCTCCGACACATCGGTGCAGCTGGATTCCGGGTGTTAAGAAGCGCAGTTTGGCGGGTCATGTTTCGGAGGACGCATGACTCGACCTTCGTCTCTCCCGAGCCCGTTGGGGGAGTTGCAGCGATGAGACAAGATCAAAATCATGAAATTGAGGAGAAAAAGGGGGTAAGAAATTAAATAATAATAATAATACTTTATGACAATGCATTACATATATCCTAACGCCTTACTTTGATGTCCTAGTTTCACCTTAACACAGTGGTCTTAGGAAAATCCTGGTTTACAAATTACAGGCCACATCAGGTCTGCAAGTCACATTATGCTGGCTGGCAAAGTGATGTGTAATTCCATTTGGAATCCAGCCAGAGTTGGGGTATCCAACAGTTGGAATGTTTTATTCACCTGCTACCTGCATTAAGAATGATTACCAGGGATAGGAACTTTGGTAAAGGAAACCTTCCCTCCATATAGAAATTAAAGATTAAATTAAATGACTTGGGATAATTGTGTTAAGAGAAACTGGGATCGAAAAGAAGCTACAGTTCACGAGGAGGTTAAGAAATGGTCTGACTAGAACACTAGCTACACATAATATATTGTTAAGATGTGTATTTTATCCAAGTTAATGGGAGTTTGGTTAATATGGGGCACCAATAGGGAGAGAACAAAGAGAGATATTGTTTTAAAGAATTAGGTGGCCTGGCCCAGTGAACGTGTGAGGGAAGTAACCATTTTGTTTTGTTTTTATTGTCACAAGTGCCATAGCTAGGTATGTCCTTTGGTTGGGTAGGGGTTGGGGGAAATTACGTAGGCTTTTTTTAAATTTATTTTTTAACTCATCACAAGTTGTCGGTCACTTCACTGACAATTTCAGACATTTGAATATTAACTCGAACAGTGACTTGAACAAAACTATTTATAAAGTGATACCTGATTAAATGTATGGTGGTGAGGTCAAACGAAATAATGTATTCAAAATGTACTCGGTAATAACGTCATTTTTACATTCCAGGTATTTTGTTTCTAGTCCCACAAAAACACGCAACAAAACGCAGAAGCAAAGTCCTCATTCTGTCACTCAGAAAAACGTACTCCAGTGTCTCACTGCAAGCTGCAAATATGTGCCTGTGTCACACCTACTCCTGCTCCCTCCCTCTGGCGCTCAACGTCACCGGTCTATTAAACCACCGGTCCTGGCAACCATCATTGTGCACACCTGGCGACCATCATTGTGCACACCTGCTCCCCATCGTTTCGCACACCTGGACTTCATCACCACCCTGATTACTCACCCTTTTATATAGCCCTCAGTCATCAGGCAGTATTGGTTTTGGTCACGTTCAGTACGCGTCTCCTGTTTTGTTCATATTTATTATTATTATTATTAAACTCACCTTCTGCACCTGCTTCCTGACTCTCTGCATATACGTCACAGCTTGTGCGTGTTTAGGCTACATGCCCCTCCCCCCTCCGAAGCATAGGCTACTGTAGCCCCTCCCCCCTCCGAAGCATAGGCTACTGTAGCCCCTCCCCCCTCCGAAGCATAGGCTACTGTAGCCCCTCCCCCCTCCGAAACATAGGCTACTGTAGCCCCTCCCCCCTCCGAAACATAGGCTACTGTAGCCCCTCCCCCCTCCGAAGCATAGGCTACTGTAGCCCCTCCCCCCTCCGAAACATAGGCTACTGTAGCCCCTCCCCCCTCCGAAGCATAGGCTACTATACTGATGTTAGAGATTTTGTAAAAATTATCTAGAGAAGAATGGATTAACTTTTTCAATGCTAAGGATACTACAGGCCTATTTATCATGTTTCACATTGGATTTATTAACTACAAAAAAGGTAAAATGTGTTTTTAATTGTGGTGCCGCTCTGCACACACAAGCTTGTTAGCTAGCTAGCTCAAAAGACATTCAAAGTTCCTCCATAGAAGCCGCTAATCCCATGTATAATTCTGTTGACCTAATTCAGATCATGCATGTCAAGCCTGCTCCTCAACCCTCTCTCGCTCTCTCCCCGCCCACAAAAATGTCAGTCGCATCTTGCGCCATATGTTACACGTCTGTCCATCACGCATGTAAACAACTAGCTCCCCCGCTCTATACACACAGGTAAACAACTAGCTCCCCCGCTCTATACACACAGGTAAACAACTAGCTCCCCCGCTCTATACACACAGGTAAACAACTAGCTCCCCCGCTCTATACACACAGGTAAACAACTAGCTCCCCCGCTCTATACACACAGGTTGAAGTCATTTAATGAGAAATGTAAAAAAAAAACGGTTGATTTTACAGGTTTAAAAAAAAGAACAGAATTGAATGATATAAAACCGGTACTTTTTGGGGGTTCGAATCGGTTCCGGAACATTATTTTGCTGATCAGAACATTGGAACGGAACGAAACAAATTTTGTGGTTCAGAACGAAACGATTGGAAAATAATTTTGGTTCCAACCCCTGATTAACATTACGTTTTGTCCTATGACTAATTGTCATGATGAAGAGAGTTTAGAACACCCTTTAGTGAACTGCTACAGAACTAAACAAAATATGGGATCTGATGAAGTATTGATTTTGGTGTAAGCATAAGTCCCAAGACTGTCTTTCAAGGTGTCTTTGAAAAATCACATGGATGACAATACTAAAGAATTATGGTGGACAATAATAAACATTGTGAACAACTACATTTGGAAGATATGCATTATGACTATAAGACAACTTTTGTTTCTCCTGAAACACTATTTTTCAACAAATCAAAGTGGAACCAAAAAGAAGAAAGCTGGACTTCAAAAAACAGCTAGGCCTACAAAAGATTCTACATGGACACTATTAAATATGTAAACCTTGTTATGTAATAATGAACCATGTATTGATGTGAAAGCTGAATTGTATTTATATGAACTAGCCTATTATAATTGTAAAATGTGAAAAATGTCCATAAAGACCACTGGCCTTAGACCACTGGCCTCCCGAGTGGCACAGTGGTCTAAGGCACTGCATCACAGTGCTAGCTGTGCCACTAGAGATCCTGGTTCGAATCCAGGCTCTGTCATAGCCGGCCGCGACCGGGAGACCCATGGGGCGGCGCACAATTGGCCCAGGGTAGGGGAGGGAATGGCTGGCAGGGATGTAGCTCAGTTGGTAGAGCATGGCATTTGCAACGCCAGGGTTGTGGGTTCGATTCCAGTATAAAAAATGTATGCACTCACTAACTGTAAGTCGCTCTGGATAAGAGCGTCTGCTAAATGACTAAAATGTAAATATATATATATACAGTGGGGGAAAAAAAGTATTTAGTCAGCCACCAATTGTGCAAGTTCTCCCACTTAAAAAGATGAGAGAGGCCTGTAATTTTCATCATAGGTACACGTCAACTATGACAGACAAAATGAGAAAAGAAAATCCAGAAAATCACATTGTAGGATTTTTTATGAATTTATTTGCAAATTATGGTGGAAAATAAGTATTTGGTCAATAACAAAAGTTTCTCAATACTTTGTTATATACCCTTTGTTGGCAATGACACAGGTCAAACGTTTTCTGTAAGTCTTCACAAGGTTTTCACACACTGTTGCTGGTATTTTGGCCCATTCCTCCATGCAGATCTCCTCTAGAGCAGTGATGTTTTGGGGCTGTCGCTGGGCAGCACGGACTTTCAACTACCTCCAAAGATTTTCTATGGGGTTGAGATCAGGAGACTGGCTAGGCCACTCCAGGACCTTGAAATGCTTCTTACGAAGCCACTCCTTCGTTGCCCGGGCGGTGTGTTTGGGATCATTGTCATGCTGAAAGACCCAGCCATGTTTCATCTTCAATGCCCTTGCTGATGGAAGGAGGTTTTCACTCAAAATCTCACGATACATGGCCCCATTAATTATTTCCTATACACGGATCAGTCGTACTGGTCCCTTTGCAGAAAAACAGCCCCAAAGCATGATGTTTCCACCCCCATGCTTCACAGTAGGTATTGTGTTCTTTGGATGCAACTCAGCATTATTTGTCCTCCAAACACGACGAGTTGAGTTTTTACCAAAAAGTTATATTTTGGATTCATCTGACCATATGACATTCTCCCAATCCTCTTCTGGATCATCCAAATGCACTCTAGCAAACTTCAGACGGGCCTGGACATGTACTGGCTTAAGCAGGGGGACACGTCTGACACTGCAGGATTTGAGTCCCTGGCGGCATAGTGTGTTACTGATGGTAGGCTTTGTTACTTTGGTCCCAGCTCTCTGCAGGTCATTCACTAGGTTCCCCCTTGTGGTTCTGGGATTTTTGCTCACCGTTCTTGTGATCATTTTGACCCCACGGGGTGAGATCTTGCGTGGAGCCCCAGATCGAGGGAGATTATCAGTGGTCTTGTATGTCTTCCATTTCCTAATAATTGCTCCCACAGTTGATTTCTTCAAACCAAGCTGCTTACCTATTGCAGATTCAGTCTTCCCAGCCTGGTGCAGGTCTACAATTTTGTTTCTGGTGTCCTTTGACAGCTCTTTGGTCTTGGCCATAGTGGAGTTTGGAGTGTGACTGTTTGAGGTTGTGGACAGGTGTCTTTTATACTGATAACAAGTTCAAACAGGTGCCATTAATACAGGTAATGAGTGGAGGACAGAGGAGCCTCTTAAAGAAGAAGTTACAGGTCTGTGAGAGCCAGAAATCTTGCTTGTTTGTAGGTGACCAAATACTTATTTTCCACCATAATTTGCAAATAAATTCATTAAAAATCCTACAATGTGATTTTGTGGATTTTTTTTCTCATTTTGTCTGTCATAGTTGACGTGTACCTATGATGAAAATTACAGGCCTCTGTCATCTTTTTAAGTGGGAGAACTTGCACAATTGGTGGCTGACTAAATACTTATTTTCCCCACTGTATATATTTTTAAGTAAAGGAGACTACCTAAACCATTAATACTGGGACAACCATTTCAGTAACAGGTGCAATAAATCTAACTAACTGATTTAGATCTAACTTCACTGTAATATAATTAATTTCACTCCTAAATCAACACTATAAAATGTTACACTGAAAAACCAACACTGGCCAATGTTCTGAGTACATTCCACAACAATTTAAAATACATTGAAGGCATGAGGGGGGGGGGGGGGGGGGGGTTATTGCACTATGTTGTGCCACTTTCAGATAGAACAAACATGAACCCCTCTGACTCACAGAGTAAGGATTCATGTCAGCTCTATTCATTACGTTTCTATCTGCAACCTTCTTTACAGCACGTGTTGAATACAACCCAGGTGTGTTTCTTCGTAACGTGGCCTTGGGCTGGTAGCTCGGCTGCAACAACATGTCTCTGTACAAAGAATCCTTCTGTACACAAAGAATAGAAAGTTAGACGGCGTACGTAATTAGAAAATGAGTTAAAACGTAATTGTTCATCCATTGGCCATGTAGTTTAGATGACGTACTTCGCCGGCTGGTTTAAACCTTCATATGAACACGCTTTCTTCTACAGGAAATCACTATACAAACGTGACATCAGCCCAGAGAAAATCACAGCCTTCAAAATCATGGAAAAGAGTTTGTGGGCATCAAGGATGACTTTGACAAGGTTGTTTTATATAAAGGAGGCCATTTTCCTTCAGAGGGTAGAACTGTGGTTTTAAAGGTTAGAGCAAAGGGGGGGAACATTTTGGTCCGCCAGGCACTTCAATCTGGCTCACAATAATTATTTTTAAATGTATTAAATATTGTATTATATTTTAGTTACGATGTTTGGCCTAAAATTACTAATTCCATGAAATACAAACAACCTCCAATAGATGGCGCTGTAGCCTGGCAGCTCTGTATTATCATAGCCACTTTATTGCTTGACAACTTTTGACGTGAAAAATGAGCGGTGCGAAAATTAGAAAAGTGGACTCTGAATGTCGTGTGTCAGAGGAATAATACTGGAGCGCCAAGTCTAGTTTCCAAAACGCTTCTTAACAGCTTCTACCCCCAAGCCATAAGACTCCTGAACAGCTAATCATGGCTACCTGGACTATTTGCATACTTAACACTTTTTTTCTTAAAACTGCATTGTTGGTTAAGGGCTAGTAAATAAGCATTTCACTGTAATGTCTACTACACCTGTTGTATTCAGCGCATGTGGCAAATCCAATTTGATTTGATTTGATTTTACTTATATGACAGGGTGTCTGCATGCTTGGAAAAAACGAATCTACCTTGGAGCAAACTGACAAACAGATGGATCACCAAATCTAACCGGTAAAAACATTGGCCTACTAAAAAGATTACAAGACAAAGTAAAAGAAGAAAGCCTTAACTCAGAGGAATTTATATTTATTCACTGTATTATTCATCAGGAAGCCCCTGTGTGAAAGTGTGTTAAAGCTGGAAAATGTTGTCAAAGACATTTCACATGTTTTGTCACGCATATAGTATGTGGCCCTTCACATGGTTTCAAAAACTCAACGTGGCCCTTGAGCCAAAAGGTTTTCCACCCCTGGGTTAGAGGGTATAACTGTGACCTTAGAGGGGAGATGTCCTGGACGGCTGGGAGCAGGTTAGAGTGTATAACTGTGACCTTAGAGGGGAGATGTCCTGGACGGCTGGGAGCAGGATAGAGGGTATAACTGTGACCTTAGAGGGGAGATGTCCTGGAGGGTTGGGAGCAGGTTACAGGGTGTAACTGTGACCTTAGAGGGGAGATGTCCTGGAGGGCTGGGAGCAGGTTAGAGGGTATAACTGTGACCTTAGAGGGGAGATGTCCTGGATGGCTGGGAGCAGGTGGGCTAGTTTGGGTTGTGTTTTTGGAGGACGCACGACTCTCGACCTTCGCCTCTCCCGTGTCCGTACGGGAGTTGTAGCGATGGGACAAGACTGTAACTACCAATCGGATACCACGAAATTGGGGAGAAAAAGGGGGTAAAATATAAAAAACCTAGCAATCATGGACTGCTTTCTGATGTCGATATATTTATATTTAAAATATGAGAGAGAAAGTGACAGACTGTAAGAGAGTCAGAGAGAGAAAGACAGAGACAGAGACAGAGAGAGTTAAATATTTCACAGGGCAAATGGAAAAATCCCCCTCTGCAAATTGGCCAACAAAACCAATTTCGTTGCGCGTGGTGTGAGTACATGCATTTGTGTTTGTCTGTAGTGGAGAGAGTGGAGAGAGCTCTCATCTTCTGCCTCTTAACCCTGTTCGGAGTCATTTTTCCAAGCCCATGTTCAGAACCACTTTCTGACCAGCCGTTTCGGACGCTTTCCAGGGGCCAGAGATAGTCGCGATAATGAGTGTGACTGTAATCAGCCCTCTCTTGTCTGCCTGTTCCAAGCGTCTCTTCTCAACCACTTTTCTGAGATACATAGACTCTGTCCCAAATGGCACCCTGTTCCCTATATAGTACATTACTGGTATACGGACCCTATGGGCTCTGGTCAGAAGAAGTGTACTGTATAGGGAATAGGGTGCCATCGGGATGCAGCCTTGTCAGTGGCGTCTGTGTGAATGGCGTCTGGGATCAACCCTGAGTCTGATCGGGAGTGAGGTGGAACGGGATTGGACATCCTGTAGGGGATGCAGTGACATCATGTGGTGTGGCAGGAGAGACATAGCGCTGTCACAACAGACTCTGGACCACTTCTGTTTAGGTGTCACCGCGAGAGTGGGACAGAGGGGGAGGGAGGGAAGAGGGGGAGGGAGGGAAGAGGGGGGAGGGAGAGAAGAGGGGAGGGAGGGAAGAGGGGGAGGGAGGGAAGAGGGGGAGGGAGGAAGAGGGGGGAGGGAGGGAGGGAGGGAAGGAGGGGGGAGGGAGGGAAGAGGGGGAGGGAGGGAAGAGGGGAAGGAATAGGGAAGAGGGGGAGGAGAGAAGAGGGGAGGGAGAGAAGAGGGGGAGGGATGGAGGGGAGGGGAAGAGGGGGAGGGAGGGAAGAGGGGGAGGGAGGGAAGAGGGGGAGGGAGGGAAGAGGGGGAGGGAGGGAAGAGGGGGGAGGGAGGGAAGAGGGGGGGAGGGAGGGAGGGGGAGGGGGAGGGAGGGACGAGGGGGGGAGGGGAGGGAGGGACGGAGGGGGAGGTAGGGACGAGGGGGAGGGAGGGAAGAGGGGGAGGGAGGGAAGAGGGGGAGGGAGGGACGGAGGGGGAGGGAGGGAAGAGGGGGAGGGAGGGAAGAGGGGGAGGGAGGGAAGAGGGGGAGGGAGGGTGGCTCATAAATGCCTTGTTACTCACATAATTAACATTTTACATTTTAGTCATTTAGCAGACGCGCTTATCCAGAGCGACTTACCGTTAGTGAGTGAATACTTTATTCATACTGTTTCAGAGATCTCAAGTTATGATGCTGTGTGCATTTCATCCAATGTTCCTAGTCCAACAACCAATAACACTGTGCGTCTTAGTCTGATCATACCGTGGTGCAGTTTGTTGCAGGTGAAAACGCAGTCTGGACCAAACACAGGAAAAGAACCAGAGATGCGCAGTATTATTGGTTATTGGACTGGGAACATTGGATGAAATACACACAGCATCAGAACTTGCTCCATTCAGCTTACTGCTCCGTTCTGAAAGTTAACCAGAGAAGGAGGCATCCAAAGAATCAGAGTTGAAAGAAGTTCAAAACCAAAAACAGCAGCATTTGAACAAAGACCGCAATCACCTTTCAGATCAGTCCAGATAGCAATCACCTTTCAGATCAGTCCAAATAGCAATCACTTTTCAGATCAGTCCAGATAGCAATCACCTTTCAGATCATTCCAGATAGCAATCACCTTTCAGATCAGTCCAGATAGCAAACACCTTTCAGATCAGTCCAGATAGCAATCACCTTTCAGATCAGTCCAGATAGCAATCACCTTTCAGATCAGTCCAGATAGCAATCACCTTTCAGATCAGTCCAGTACCCCCCCTATCCACATCGACGGGACAGCAGTGGAGAAGGTGGAAAGTTTTAAGTTCCTTGGCGTACATATCACTGACAAACTGAAATGGTCCACCCACGCAGACAGTGTGGTGAAGAAGGCACAACAGTGTCTCTTCAACCTCAGGAGGCTGAAGCAATTTGTCCTGTCACCCAAAACCCTCACAAACTTTTACAGATGCACAATTGAGAGCATCCTGTCAGGCTGTATCACCGCCTGGTACAGCAACTGGGGCAAACTACCTGCCCTCCAGGACACCTACAGCACCGATGTCACAGGAAGGCCAAAAAGATAATCAAGGACATCAACCACCCGAGCCACTGCCTGTTCAACCCGCTATCATCCAGAAGGCAAGGTCAGTACAGGTGCATCAAAGCTGGGACCGAGAGACTGAAAAACAGCTTCTATCTCAAGGCCATCAGACTGTTAAATAGCCATCACTAGCACATTAGAGGCTGCTGCTGCCTATTGAAATCACTGGCCACTTTAAGAAATGGAACACTAGTCACTTTAATAATGCCACTTTAATAATATTTACATATCTTGCATTACCCATCTCATCTGTATATACTGTATTCTATACTATCTATTGCATATTAGCCTATGCCGCTCTGATAATGACATTGCTCATCCATATATTTATATGTATATATTCTTATTCCATTCCTTCACTTAGATTTGTGTGTATTAGATATTTGTTGTGGAACTGTTAAATATTACTGCACTGTTGGAACTAGAAGTGCAAGCATTTCACTACACTTGCAATAACATCTGCTAACCATGTGTATGTGACCAATACATTTGATTTGATTTTATTTTATTTAGATAGCAATCACCTTTCAGATCAGTCCAGATGAACAGACTAGGAGAGGAAGACACTCATTTTCTTTTTAGATTTACCCTAGATATTCTACCCTAGATATTCTACCCTGGATATTCTACCCTAGATATTCTACCCTAGATATTCTACCCTAGATGTTCCCTTACAGCTCTTGCCCAGCTTGCTCTCCTCACTATCTTCCTGGAGACAGCACTAGAGGACTACAGCAGGGTAATGTGATGGATCACTACCACCCTCTGGTGGTCAACCTCTGATACAGCACTAGAGGACTACAGCAGGGTAATGTGATGGATCACTACCACCCTCTAGTGGTCAACCTCTGATACAGTACTAGAGGACTACAGCAGGGTAATGTGATGGATCACTACCACCCTCTAGTGGTCAACCTCTGATACAGCACTAGAGGACTACAGCAGGGTAATGTGATGGATCACTACCACCCTCTGGTGGTCAACCTCTGAGACAGTACTACTGGTAATAGCAGTGTGCCAAACAAGATGGTGCTGCCAGACATGGTCGCCGTGTTCCTAGCGCCTAGCCAACTTCGCAGTATATATTTTTATGGTTTAAATGCCGACCGCATTACCTCCAAAGAGAATAATCTTCGGTCATCGTCACATCCTTGTATATTCCCCCTCAAGCCGACACCGCGACGGCTCTCAAGGAACTACACTGGGCTTTGTTCTGGAAACCGCATATCCTGAGGCCACATTTATTGTAGCTGGGGACTTTAATAAAGCAAATCTGACGAAAACACCACCAAAGTTTAATCAACACGGGATGGTTACAAGGCCCTCCCCCGCCCTCCCTTCGGCAAATCAGATCATGCCTCCATTCTGCTCATCCCCTCCTATAGGCAGAATCGTACACAGGAAGTACCCGAGGTAAGGACTGTTCAACAATGGTCTGACCAATCGGAATCTATGCTTCAAAATTGTTTTGATCACGTGGACTGGGATATGTTCCTGGTTGCCTCTGAGAATAGCACTGCTGTCTACACTGACTCTGTGACTGAGTTCATCAGGAAGTGCATAGAGGATGTTGTTCCCACTGTGATAATTAGAACTTATCCAAACCAAAAAAACATTTGTGTTTGTATTTATTAGGGATCCCCAATAGCTGTTGCCAAGGCAGCAGCTACTCTTCCTGGTGTCCAAACACATTAAGGCACTTACATTACATATAAAATAAAAGATAAAACAGTACATCATATAACATTCTTACACCACTACATATCTACAATACAAAATGTATAATACCACCATACAACAATATTACAATGTACGTGTGTGTAGAGTGCTAGCGTTTGTGTGCGTATGCATGTGTCTGTGACTGTGTGTGTGTCTCTTCACAGTCCCCACTGTTCCATAAGGTGCATTTTGATCTGTTTTAAAAATCTGATTCTACTGCTTGCATCAGTTACCTGATGTGGAATAGAGTTCCGTGCAGTCATGGCTCTATGTAGTACTGTGCGCCTCCCATAGTCTGTTCTGGACTTGGGGACTGTGAAGAGACCTCTGGTGGCATGTCTTGTGGGGTATGCATAGGTGTCCGAGCTGTGTGCTAGTAGTTTAAACAGACAGCTCGGTGCATTCAGCTTGTCAACACTTCTTACAAAAACAAGTAGTGATGAAGTCAATCTCTCCACCACTTTGAGCCATGAGAGATTGACATGCATATCATTAATGTTAGCTCCCCGTGTACATTTAAGGGCCAGTCGTGCTGCCCTGTTCTGAGCCAATTGTAATTTTCCCTCTTTGTGGCACCTGACCACACGACTGAACAGTAGTCCAGGTGCGACAAAACTAGGGCCTGTAGGACCTGCCTTGTTGATAGTGTTGAAATGAAGACAGATCAGCGCTTTATTATGGACAGACTTCTCCCCATCTTAGCTACTGTTGTAGCAAGATGTTTTGACCATGACAGTTTACAATCCAGGGTTACTCCAAGCAGTTTAGTCACCTCAACTTGCTCAATTGCCACATTATTCATTACAAGATATAGTTGAGGTTTAGTGAATGATTTGTCCCAAATACAATGCTTTTAGTTTCTGAAATATTTAATACTAACTTCTTTCTTTGCCACCCATTCTGAAACTAACTGCAGCTCTTTTTTAAGTGTTGCAGTCATTTCAGTTGCTGTAGTAGCTGACGTGTATAGTGTTGAGTCATCCGCATACATAGACACACTGGCTTTACTCAAAGTGTGACGACCCTCCCACTCTGTCTGCCGTATTCTCTCTTTGCTCTTGTTTCCTTATTAGGATGCCGGTGGGCGGAGTTGGGAGGGTCGTCAGCTACATGGGAAACACCTGGGCTGGGTGTGTCCCAGGATAAATGGACCTCTTCCACATTCATTAAGGAGACTCTCTCCAGGCAGAAACTTTGACTTTTGGTTGTGATATTTTTGTGGCCTTTTTGGGTTGTTTGCTTTGGCACTTCTCAACACTTTTCCATATTACATTTATGCAAGCAAACACTCACTTACACTACTGATTACTGATTACACACCCCATTGGTATTTCAGTTAGTTTACTTTAATTAATAAATATATACTTTGAGTACTCCTTGTCTCCACGTGTCTCCCTTTGTTACGAACTTGAGCCGGTTCGTGACAAGTGGGGGCTCGTCCGGGATATTGAACTGGTTGTGTTTGGGAGAACGTGGAGTTAATGTCCAATTCTGTAGTTTTTTTTTGTTGGAAAAATTTGTTAGTTTGGTTGAGTTTGATAGGCCCAGTATTGGTTGCCTTTGGGTTTTGTACTGAGTTGGAGAGAGTACATTGGTTAGTTTCCAGTCCCTGCCCAGCCTGGAAACTCTTGCTCTACTCGCTGTTGGGACATCGGGCTGAGGAGGTGAGTACAATCGGCTGTGTACCTCAGTGGGAGATTGGGTAGGGTAGTGACATTTGCTACCCGGAGCTATAGCTTTTCCCCTGATAGGCTTAGTGACGTGTTTTGTTTTGGGATACGTTGGGCATGGTTAAATGTTTGTTATTTTTGTGTGGTGTCTGTGGACTGAGCAGTTGTCTCGGGGGCACATCCGTGGCTTGGGGGAATCTACCAGCGTGCTGGGGGGTTTAATTCCTTGCCAGCGGGCTACAGTGCGTAATTACCCACCGCGAATCTGCACGAAGACTAGGGTTGAGTTATTGTAGGTTTTGGGGAAGCTCCATATCCCAGCTCTTTTCTGTGGTGCTCGGTTGTGTGATTGTCATTTCTCTTGTGTCTGGTGTGCTCAGCAGAGGGGTTGAGCAAGATTACTATGATATATATATATTTATTTATTTTCCTGATTATGGCGTCTAATGTAGACGAGTTCATTCGCTTTCCATCAGAAGAACTGTTAGAATTATGTACTAAAGAACAGCTGTTGAAGGTTGCTGAACACTACAAGGTTTGAAATTAGTGATAAACGCCTAAAAAATTCTATTAGGTTAATATTGAAGGCCAATTTGATGGAGAGTGGTATTCTGGATGTTACCAACTGGGGCAGCCTCTGCTGAGGACACTTTGTCTCCCCGATATGTTACAATGACCGCTCCATCGGTTAGTCATAGTGGTCTTCTTTTTGAACAGCAGAAAGAACTGCTTCTGTTACAGCTAGAGCATGATCGTGTAAAATATGAAAGGGAATTGGAATTTAAACAGGATATGGAGCGTGCTAAAATTAAGCTGCAACAAGAGCGACTAGAGCTGGTTAGGGAAGGAAAGCTCTCAGGGGAGAGTTTGCTCTGGGAAGGTGACCCAGAGTTACCTAGGGGTCGTTCCTCTTTTGGTCGTAATCCAGACACATTTGATATTGTTGGGAATTTACGGTTGTTGCCCCCAGTTTAATGAAAAGGACCCGGAGACATTCTTTTCGTTGTTTGAGCGTGTTGCTGACGCTAGGAGTTGGCCTGATTCTGATCGCACTTTGATGTTGCAGTGTGTGCTGACTGGTAAAGCGCAAGAAGCATATTCAGCTCTTAGTGTAGCAGACAGTGTTAGTTATGAGAAGGTTAAAACGGCTGTGTTACAGAGTTACGAATTGGTCCCTGAGGCTTACCGCCAACGATTTAGAACTTTAAAAAGGGATGATCAGCAGACTCATGTTGAGTTTGCGCGAATATTATCTTCACAGTTCAATCGCTGGTGTTCTGCCTCTGCAGTTATGACTTTCCAAGGGCTGTGTGATCTGATTATGTTAGAACAATTTAAGGACACAATCCCTGATCGTATATCGACGTACATTAACGAACGAAAAATAAAGGACTGTCGCTGAAGCTGCGGTTTTGGCAGATGAATATGTGTTGACTCACACACATTTTTTTGCAGAACCCCGTATTCGGAGTGAGTGGGGGTGTTCGCAGAGATTTGGGCCTCGCTCGCCGAGATACTTCGGTTCCCGGGCAGAGTTTCATTCAACTGGGGTTGAGCCTGATACCCGTGGTTAAAACTGACTTTGGTCAAGAGTGTCACTACTGTCGAGGAATTAGGTCATTGGAAAAATGAATGTCCGATTCTTAGGTCTAGGGGTAAATTCAGTACAGGTGCTTATGGTAAATCGAGGCCTATAGCGTTAGCAGCGCCTGTTCCACATCAGTTCACTCTGACGCATTGTCTCATGCCCAGAGCCATGTGAAGGGCTATATTGATCCCGACTATTTACCTTTTGTTACGGAGGGTTTTGTGTCTATGGTAGGAAGTAAGAACCTAGTGCCAGTAAAGATACTAAGAGATACAGGTGCCTCTGAATCATTTGTGTTGGAATCTGTGTTACCCTTCTCTGCGGAGACTGATTCGGGGAATAGTGTTCTAATTAGGGGAATAGGTTTGAACACTCTGTCAGTTCCATTGCATAAACTGATGTTGGATTGTGGACTGGTGAAAGGTGAGGTTGTTGTGGGGGTGCGTCCTTCATTGCCTATTGAGGGTGTTGACGTGATCCTTGGAAATAACTTGGCTGGGGAGCGTGTGTGGCCTATCGTGTTTCCATCTTTAGCGGTTTCTACTAAGCCTTCAATTGTAGGGATTCCTGATGAGAGTGCGCAGAATTTCCCAGAGGTGTTTTCTGCGTGTGCAGTGACGCGTTCTATGATCCCTGATGACTTGGTCACGGAACTGGCTAACGAGAATACCATAAAGAAGTCTGTTACTGTTTTCCCTGTTATCCCGTTATCCGTATTCCGCTCCGATTTAATCGAGGCGCAACGGTGCTGACCCTACATTAGAAGAGTTGCGGGACCAAATTGTGCCTGTAGAACAGTTGGGAGATGTCGCACAGGGCTATTTTCTCCAAGAGGAGGTCCTGATGAGAAAGTGGATGTCTCATGGTAGTTGTTTTCTGGGGGAGGCGATTAGTCAGGTTGTTGGTACCAGTTAGGCTTCGTGAGTTGGTGCTGACAACTTCTCACAACGACGTTGCTGGGCATATGGGTGTGAGAAAAACCTACAATCGCATATTACGAAAAAATTTTTGGCCAAGATTAAAGAGGGATGTTTCTGATTTCATCAAAACTTGTCACACCTGTCAATTAACTGGTAAACCTAATCAAGCTATTAAGCCGGTACCACTGTTCCCTATTCCTGTACTCAGTAAACCTTTTGAGTATTTGATTATTGACTGTGTTGGTCCTCTGCCTCTTTCTAGAAAGGGTAGTAATTATTTGTTGACTGTGATGTGTCAGACCACTAGGTTTCCTGTTGCCTATCCTATCCGGTCTATCACGACTAAGGCTGTGTTAAAAGCTTTGACTCAGTTTCTCTCACTGTTTGGAATCCCTAAGGTCATTCAAAGTGATCAAGGATCTAATTTCACCTCTAATCTCTTTGGACAGGTTCTCCAACAACTCCATATTAAACACAACTTGTCTAGCGCTTATCATGCCCAAAGTCAAGGAGCACTGGAACGTTTCCATCAAACACTAAGTCCTTGTTGAGAGCTTATTGTACTGAGATGGATAAGGATTGGGAGGAGGGTTGCCTTGGGTTACTGTTAGCTGCCTAGGGAGGTTTTACAGGAGAGCACGGGTTTTAGCCCAAATGACCTAGTGTTTGGACATCGGGGTGCGTGGGCTTTTATCTGTTTTCCAGGATGGACTGGAAGTCCTCCCGAGCCTCCTCAGTCCCTGTATCATATGTGGGTGATTTTCGGCGACGCTTGTATGCCGCTGGTGAAATGGCTAAAGAGGAGCTATCATCTTCACAGGACAGGATGAAGAGCATATATGATCGCCGAGCTGAGCCTCATCACTTTAGTCCAGGTGATCAGGTTCTGGCTCTGCTGCCAATTGTTGGTTCTCCTTTTCAAGCCAAGTTTCAAGGTTCATATACAGTAGTGCGGGCAGTACACTGAGCAAAATTAATCTAGTTGCCACTCCAGAACGGAGGAAAGCACACCAAACTGTGCCATGTAAATTTGTTAAAACCCTATTATGCACGTTCCTCTGAGACTGAACAGGAGGAGTCTACAGAGGACGGTAAGGCTGTTCTTTTGGCTGATACTGTTTATTCCCTGAGTTCTGGTCATGCTAGGTCTGTGCAGGAGCAGGAAGATGTTTCTGGTCCTGACGATTGCATACTGCAGGGTAGATTGAAAATTCAGAGACACTGGAGATTGTAGATAGCCTTCTTACTCATCTACCTGTTGATGAGCGGAAAGAGATGGTTGGTTTGATTCGGAGATTTCCAGGGTTGTTTTCGGATACACCTACACGTACAAACTTAATAGAACATGATATTGACATTGGAGATGCTGACCCCATTCGTCAACGGTTCTATAGAGTTTCTTCAGAGAAACTGCGTTGTCTGGATGCTGAGGTCAGGTACATGCTGGAGAGTAAAATAGCAGATCCTTCTTTCTCCAGTTGGGCTTCTCCCTGTATCTTGGGCAGTAAATCGGATGGAACAAATAGATTTTGTACGGACTACCGTAAGGTAAACGATGTCACTGGGCCGGATTCATTTCCTCTTCCTCGGATGGAGGACTGCGTTGGTCAAGTCGGCGCAGCTACGTTTGTGAGCAAATTTGACCTGTTAAAGGGGTATTTGGCAGGTGCCACTGATGAGTAGGGCACGTGAAATCTCTGACTTTATTACACCTTTTGGTCTGTACTCGTATTCGGTTATGAGTTTTCGGACTGCGTAATGCGCCTGCCACTTTTCAGCGACTTATGAACAGGGTTGTCTCTGGTCTGGCCGGGTGCGCTGTTTATCTGGACGATGGTAGTGATATATGCAGATGCTTGGGAGGAGCATCTGTCCCGTGTTCAGGCCTTGTTCGGACGTCTGGCTGCGGGTCGCCTCACGATGAATTTGGCTGAATGTGAGTTTGCTCAGGCGACTGTTGTATACCTTGGAAAGGTGGTTGGGGCAGGGTGACGTGCGCCCTGTTCATGAATATTGATGTGACCGACCATGTTTGATTTTGTCATGTTCTATCTTTCCTGTTTGTCCCCTCCTAGTCTTGTGTTCTTCTTTCCTCTTAAAGGTTGCTTCCTGTGTAAAGGTTGCTGAGGTCTGGAGAGGAGGATGATGGGTGGGGCAAGTGGAGGTGTGAACATGTACAATTTGTCGGTTTGGGACGCAGGGGCTGGTACGTTGGTCCGGGGTCCTTGTTGGTCCCCGGTCTTATGGGGGGGGGGGTGTGACGACCCTCCCACTCTGTCTGCCGTATTCTCTCTTTGCTCTTGTTTCCTTATTAGGATGCCGGTGGGCGGAGTTGGGAGGGTCGTCAGCTACATGGGAAACACCTGGGCTGGGTGTGTCCCAGGATAAAATGGACCTCTTCCACATTCATTAAGGAGACTCTCTCCAGGCAGAAACTTTGACTTTTGGTTGTGATATTTTTGTGGCCTTTTGGGTTGTTTGCTTTGGCACTTCTCAACACTTTTCCATATTACATTATGCAAGCAAAACACTCACTTACACTACTGATTACTGATTACACACCCCATTGGTATTTCAGTTAGTTTACTTTAATTAATAAATATATACTTTGAGTACTCCTTGTCTCCACGTGTCTCCCTTTTGTTACGAACTTGAGCCGGTTCGTGACAAAAGCAACATCGTCCGCTATTATCCTCAGTAATTTTCCATCCAAGCTGTCAGACCCCGGTGGCTTGTCATTGTTGATAGACAACAATATTATTTTCACCTCTTCCACACTCACTTTATGGAATTCAAAATTACAATGCTCATCTTTCATAATTTGGTCAGATATACTTGGATGTATGGTGTCAGTGTTTGTTGCTGGCATGTCATGCCTACATTTGGATAGATGGCAGGATTCGTGCAAAACTGAAAGCACGAACCATCACATTTAACCACGGCAAGGTGAAACATGGACAAGGTGAAACATGGACAAGGTGAAACATGGACAAGGTGAAACATGGACAAGTACAAACGGATCAGCTATGACCTCCGTAAGGCAAAGAGGCAAAACGTGGAGTGGAGTGGAGTGGAGTGGAGTGGAGTGGAGTGGAGTGGAGTGGAGTGGAGTGGAGTGGAGTCAGTACAGGGACAAAGGGGAGTCGCAATTCAACGACTCAGACACGAGACGTATGTGGCAGGGTTCGATTGACTATGACTTTTCAGATCACCCAGTAATGCTATCTAAAAGGTTAGCTCCAGGTAAATATTTGCAATCCTTTAGCCATTCCTGGACCTGTCTCCAAAAACAAGCTACAAATGGACAGTACCAAAACAAATTATCTAATGATTCTGTCTCTTCGCAGCAAAATCTGCAGCGCTGGGAAGATTGTATCCCCCATATAAATAACATTCTATTGGTAGCAAGAATTTTATATAATAATTTAAAGTGAAAGATTCTAAGTTTTGAATCCGGTGTCGTTTTGCGTATCAGTTCATAAACACTATGCCATGGGATCGGTACGTCAAAAATCTCTTCCCAACTATTTAGCAATCTATATGGGACGGCTGTCAATCCTTTGGTCCTTAAATTAATTTGATATACTCCTGGAGGATTAAATTGAAATTGCAACCAACTTTCTATGGCTTGTTTTAGAAATAGTGATATTTGGGAGATGATCTCCTTTTCAAATAACTGAAAGTGAGTGGTTGTAATCTGAATAAAGGGAAAAAGGCCATTCTTGAACATTGGGTGAGACAATCTTACTAATTTGCTAGAAAACCAGTTCGGATTTAAGTATAACTTTTGTATGACTGAAGCTTTTAGTGATAGGTCTAATGCTTAATATTTAATATTTTCTGTCCTCCGAATTCATATTCACAGTGCCACCACAAAAACAGAAGCAGGTCAACCGCCAAAAGCATTTCCAGTGCTCTCACCTCAATTTGCTTTATATATATATACAGTAAGGGAAAAAAGTTTTTGATCCCCTGCTGATTTTGTACGTTTGCCCACTGACAAAGAAATTATTAGTCTATAATTTTAATGGTAGGTTTTATATGAACAGTGAGAGACAGAATAACAACAACAAAAATCCAGAAAACGCATGTCAAAAATGTTATAAATTGTTTTTGGCATTTTAATGAGGGAAATAAGTATTTGACCCCCTCTCAATCAGAAAGATTTCTTGCTCCCAGGTGTCTTTTATACAGGTAACGAGCTGAGATTAGGAGCACACTCTTAAAGGAGTGCTCCTAATCTTAGCTTGTTACCTGTATAAAAGACACCTGTCCACAGAAGCAATCAATCAATCAGATTCCAAACTCTCCACCATGGCCAAGACCAAGAACTCTCCAAGGATGTCAGGGACAAGATTGTAGACCTACACAAGGCTGGAATGGGCTACAAGACCATCGCCAAGCAGCTTGGTGAGAAGGTGACAACAGTTGGTGCAATTATTCGCAAATGGAAGAAACACAAAATAACTGTCAATCTCCCTCGGCCTGGGGCTCCATGCAAGATCTCACCTCGTGGAATTGCAATGATCATGAGAACAGTGAGGAATCAGCCCAGAACTACATGGGACGATCTTGTCAATGATCTCAAGGCAGCTGGGACCATAGTCACCAAGAAAACAATTGTTAACACACTACGCCGCGAAGGACTGAAATCCTGCAGTGCCCGCAAGGTCCTCCTGCTCAAGAAAGCACTTATACAGGCCCGTCTGAAGTTTGCCAATGAACATCTGAATGATTAAGAGGAGAACTGTGTGAAAGTGTTGTAGTCAGATGAGACCAAATCGAGCTCTTTGGCATCAACTCAACTCGCCGTGTTTGGAGGAGGAGGAATACTACCTATGACCCCAAGAACACCATCCCCACCGTCAACATGGAGGTGGAAACATTATGCTTTCGGGGTGTTTTTCTGCTAAGGGGACAGGACAACTTCACCGCATCAAAGGGACGGACGGGGCCATGTACCATCAAATCTTGGGTGAGAACCTCCTTCCCTCAGCCAGGGCATATAAAATTGATCGTGGATGGGTATTCCAGCATGACAATGACCCCTAAAACACATGGCCAAGACAACAAAGGAGTGGCTCAAGAAGAAATACATTAAGGTCCTGGGTGGCCATAGCCAGTCTCCAGACCTTAATCCCATAGAAATCTGTGGAGGGAGCTGGAAGGTTCGAGTTGCCAAAATTCAGCCTCGAAACCTTAATGACTGGGAGAAGATCTGCAAAGAGGAATGGGACAAATCCCTCCTGAGATGTGTGCAAACCTGGTGGCCAACTACAAGAAACGTCTGACCTCTGTGATTGCCAAAAAGGGTTTTGCCCACCAAGTACTAAGTCATGTTTTGCAGAGGGGTCAAATACTTATTTCCCTCATTAAAATGAAAATCAATTTATAACATTTTTGACATGCGTTTTTCTGGATTTTTTGTTGTTGTTATTCTGTCTCTCACTGTTCAAATAAACCTATCATTAAAATTATAGACTGATCATGTCTTTGTCAGTGGGCAAACGTACAAAATCAGCAGGGAATCAAATACTTTTTCCCTCACTGTATAGTATATATACAGTGGGGAGTACAAGTATTTGATACACTGCCGACTTTGCAGGTTTTCCTACTTACAAAAGCTGTAGAGGTCTGTAATTTTTATCATAGGTAAACTTCAACTGTGAGAGAACGGAATCTAAAAACAAAAATCCAGAAAATCACATTGTATGATTTTTAAGTAATTCATTTGCATTTTATTGCATGACATAAGTATTTGATCACCTACCAACCAGTAAGAATTCCGGCTCTCACAGACCTGTTAGTTTTTCTTTAAGAAGCCCTCCTGTTCTCCACTCATTACCTGTATTAACTGCACCTGTTTTGAACTCGTTACCCGTATAAAAGACACCTGTCCACACACTCAATCAAACAGACTCCAACCTCTCCACAATGGCCAAGACCAGAGAGCTGTGTAAGGACATCAGGGATAAAATTGTAGACCTGCACAAGGCTGGGATGGGCTACAGGACAATAGGCAAGCAGCTTGGTGAGAAGGCAACAACTGTTGGGCACAATTATTAGAAAATGGAAGAAGTTCAAGATGACGGTCAATCACCCTCGGTCTGGGGCTCCATGCAAGATCTCACCTCGTGGGGCATCAATGATCATGAGGAAGGTGAGGGATCAGCCCAGAACTACATGGCAGGACCTGGTCAATGACCTGAAGAGAGCTGGGACCACAGTCTCAAAGAAAACCATTAGTAACACACTATGCCGTCATGGATTAAAATCCTGCAGCGCACGCAAGGTCCCCCTGCTCAAGCCAGCGCATGTCCAGGCCCGTCTGAAGTTTGCCAATGACCATCTGGATGATCCAGAGGAGGAATGGGAAGAAGGTCATGTGGTCTGATGAGACAAAAATAGAGCTTTTTGGTCTAAACTCCACTCGCCGTGTTTGGAGGAAAAATAAGGATGAGTACAACCCCAAGAACACCATCCCAACCGTGAAGCATGGAGGTGGAAACATCATTCTTTGAGGATGCTTTTCTGCAAAGGGGACAGGATGACTGCACCGTATTGAGGGGAGGATGGATGGGGCCATGTATCGCGAGATCTTGGCCAACAACCTCCTTCCCTCAGTAAGAGCATTGAAGATGGGTCGTGGCTGGGTCTTCCAGCATGACAACGACCCGAAACACACAGCCAGGGCAACTAAGGAGTGGCTCCGTAAGAAGCATCTCAAGGTCCTGGAGTGGCCTAGCCAGTCTCCAGACCTGAACCCAATAGAAAATCTTTGGAGGGAGCTGAAGTCAGTATTGCCCATCGACAGCCCCGAAACCCTGAAGGTTTGAAGATGTCTGTTGGAGGAGTGGGCCAAAATCCCGCTGCAGTGGTTTGTCAATTATCAGAGATCATATGTTTCCTGTAGGTCTGTGACTCATGAGGTTTTCACACACTGCAGCAGGGATTTTGGCCCCACTCCTTCCCCATACAGACCCTTCTCAGATCCTTCAGGTTTCGGGGCCTTCGCTGGGCAATACGGACTTTTCAGCTCCCTCCACAATTTTCTATTGGGTTCAGGTCTGGAGACTGGCTATGCCACTCCAGGACCTTGAGATGCTTCTTACGGAGCCACCCTTAGTTGCCCTGGCTGTGGTGTTTCGGGTTGTTGTCATTGCTGGAAGACCCAGCCACGACCCCATCTCAATGCTCTTACTGAGGGAAGGAGGTTGTGGTCAAGATCTCGCGATACATGGCCCCATCCATCCTCCCCTCAATACGGTGCCAGTCGTCCTGTCCCTTTGCAGAAAAAGCATCCCCAAAGAATGATGTTTCCACCTCCATGCTTCACGGTTGGGATGGTGTTCTTGGGGTTGTACTCATCCTTCTTCTTCCTCCAAACACGGCGAGAGGAGTTTAGACCAAAAAGCTCTATTTTTGTCTCATCAGACCACATGACCTTCTCCCATTCCTCCTCTGGATCATCCAGATGGTCATGGCAAACTTCAGACGGGCCTGACATGCGCTGGCTTGAGCAGACGGACCTGCGTGCGCTGCAGGATTTTAATCATGACTGCAGTAGTGTGTTACTAATGGTTTTCTTTGAGACTGTGGTCCAGCTCTCTTCAGGTCATGACCAGGTCCGCGTGTAGTTCTGGGCTGATCCCTCACCTTCCTCATGATCATTGATGCCCCACGAGGTGAGATCTTGCATGGAGCCCAGACCGAGGGTGATTGACCGTCATCTTGAAACTTCTCCATTTTCTAATAATTGCACCAACAGTTGTTTGCCTTCTCACCAAGCTGCTTTGCCTATTGTCCTGTAGCCCATCCCAGCCTTGTGCAGGTCTACAATTTATCCCTGATGTCCTTACACAGCTCTCTGGTCTTGGCCATTGTGGAGAGGTGGAGTCTGTTTGATTGAGTGTGTGGACAGGTGTCTTTATACAGGTAACGAGTTCAAACAGGTGCAGTTAATACAGGTAATGAGTGGAGAACAGGAGGGCTTCTTAAAGAAAACTAACAAGTCTTGAGAGCCGAATTCTTCTGGGTGGTAGGTGATCAAATCTATGTCATGCATAAAATGCAAATGAATTACTTTAAAAATCATACAATGTGAGTTTCTTGATTTTTGTTTTAGATCCCGTCTCTCACATTTGAAGTTTACCTTGATAAAAATTACAGACCCTCTACATGCTTTGTAAGTAGAAACCTGCAAAGTCTGCAGTGTATCAATACGTGTACTCCCCACTGGATATATCATATACAGTGAGGGAAAAATATTTTGATCCCCTGCTGCTGATTTTGTACGTTTGCCCACTTCAAAGACATGAATCAGTCCTATAATTTTAATGATAGGTTTTATTTGAACAGTGGAGACAGAATAACAACAACACAAATCCAGAAAAAAACGCATGTCACAAATGTTATAAATTGATTTCATTTTAATGAGGGATAATAAGTATTTGACCCCTCTGCAAACATGACTTAGTACTTGGTGGCAAAACCCTTTTTGGCAATCACAGAGGTCAGACGTTTCTTTAGTTGGCCACCAGGTTGCACACTCTCGGAGGGATTTTGTCCACTCCTCTTTCAGTCTTCTCCAAGTCATAAGGTTCGAGGCCTGAATTTTGGCAACTCGAACCTTAAGCGCCCTCCACAGATTTCTATGGTATTAAGTCTGGAGACTGGCTCAGGCCACCCACCCAGGACCTTAATGTATTGCTTTTGAGCCACTCCTTTTGTTTGTCTGGCCATGTGTGTAGGGTCATTGTATGCTGCATACCCATCCCGATCATTTTATAATTCCCTGCTGAGGGAAGGAGGTTCTCACCAAGATTTGATGGTACATGGCCCCGTCCGTCCCTTTGAGGCGGTGAAGTTGTCCCTGTCCCCTTAGCGAAAAACACCCCTAAAGCATAATGTTTCCACCTCATGTTGCCGGTGGGGCTGGTGGTTCTTGTGGTCATAGGTTAGTATTCCTCCTCCTCCCAACACGCGAGTTGGTTGATGCCAAGAGCTCGCTTTTGGTCTCATCTGACTACAACACTTTCACCAGTTTTCTCCTCTTATCATTCGATGTTTCATTGGCAACTTCAATGGGCGGGCCTGTATAAGTGCTTTCTGAGCAGGAGGACCTTGCGGGCATGCCAGTATTTTCAGTCCTCGCGGCGTAGTGTGTTAACATTGTCTTTTCTTGGGACTATGGTCCCAGCTGCCTTGAGATCATTGACAAGATCGTCCTGTAGTTCTGGGCTATTCCTCCGTTCTCATGATCAGTGCAATTTCCACGAGGTGAGATCTTGCATGAGCCCCAGGCCGAGGAGATTGTACAGTTATTTTGTGTTTCTTCCATTTGCGACTATTGACCAACTTTTGTCACCTTCTCACCAAGGCTGCTTGGCGATGGTTCTTGGCACCCAGGACTTTTTTTACCACCCTTTTTCTGCCGGGGAAAGGGTATTGGGTGCGAACCCAAAAAAATTAACTGAAGGAGGGTATAGATTTGATGTAGGGCCCCTTTTCTTTATGCGTGGTGGTCTTGTTTAAAAAAAAAAAATTTTCCAAGTTTGGGGGAAGGGTTTTGTGGAAAGGGGTTTTCCCTTAAAAGGGTTGGTTGCAAACCTAAACCTTTCCATCCCAAAAAAATTTTTCTCTTTGTTTGGGGTTTTGAAAAGCGGGCCTGAAACTTCTTAGCAGGAGGACCTGGGGGGTTGATTTCGTTCTTCCGGGAAGTGCCCAATGCTTCTGGCAGGGCCAGTTTAAGTTCTGAAGATCTCCTTTTTGGTTTTGGTTTTATTGTTTTCATGGTGAATTTGATTGGCCCGCCAGGGTTTTTGGTTTTGTTTCCTTCCTTGGTCATACCACTGCCTCTCCACCGCTTTTTTTTATCATCGCCTTTTTAAGTTTTGCCCTCATTGGAAGTTTTGGGGCCAAAAATTTTGAATTTAATTTTGTTCTTTTAAATTTGCCCCTTTTATAGTAGGAAAAAACTTAATTTTTTTGTTAAGGCAAAGCCCATAACCTTTCAAACCCCTTATACCCAAACCCAACGGGGGGAACTCAATTTTCTGGGATAATAGGGGCTATTTTTCCCCAAAAATAAAGGGATGTTATAATTTAAATTTAATTTTTCCAAAATTAAATTTAGAAATTTGGAATCCTTCACATAAAATTAAAAACCCCCTTAAAAAAAGTAGATTTCTTTTCAGGGCCAACCGGGTAAAGAAACCCAGAAGGAAAATCACCAAACGTTTCCCTTACGGTACTAAAGCCCTTTAAAGCCGGGGTTTTTCCCGCTTCCCCCCCCAAAAAGGAAAAAAAAAAAAAAACCCTTTCTTTTTACCCAAAAAGGGTTTTTTATCCCTTTTTCAAAATTTAAATTGCACCTAAAAAAATTTAAAAGGGTTTTTTTTTATTAAAAACCCCCACCTTTTTTTTTTTCCCCCTTTTTCAAAGTTTTTTTGTTTTTTTTTACTTTTAAAAAACCACTTTTATTTTTTTTTTCTGGCCCCGAATTTCCCGGGGGGGTTTTTAAAATTTTTTCCCAAAAAATTTTTTTTCCTTGGGGGGAAAAAATTTTTGCCTGTTTGGGGTTACCAGGAAAAATAAACAACCCCTAAATTAAAAAATTTGAGGTGTTAAATTTCAATGTCGCTTTTTACAATATTTTTAACCCCCAAACACAAAGGGGTTTTTTGGGCCAATTAAATCAGGCCCCAAAAAAACCCTCCAAACCATTTAAAAACCAAGAAAAATTGTTTCAAAATTATTAACGGCCCAAAATTTACACCCCCTTAACCAAGATTGTAATAAACTTTAAAAAATTTAAAAGTAAACATGAACCAAAAAAAATTTTGTTTCCCCAAACAACCCCCTCCACAACCCCTTTCCAAAGACATTTTTCCCTTTCACTTTCGAAAACACACAGAATCTTTTTGGGATGCCTTAGCTTTTTTAATTGGGCATATGCATTTGTTTTTCCTGGTCCTTTTTGCCTTCCTGTCTTTAATTTAAAAATCCCTTTAATTGCTTGTCATCCCCTTTCTAAACCCCCACTACCCCCTTCTTTTTTTCACTTCCCCGTTTTGCCTTCCTTTATTTATTTTTTCTTTCAATACTTTTGCACCTCTTTTTCCCTTTTAAAATTCATTGGGAATTTTTTATTTTTCTTTGATTTTTTCACTTTGAATTAAATTAAATTTAAATACAACATCTTGAATTCAACCCATTAAAATTGTTAATGGTATGAAATAAAAAATCGCAATGAATGAAAATGGGGGTTTTAATAACTTCGGTTTTCAAAAACGGGGCCTTTGTACAACCCAAATTTAATAAAATGACAGGGCAAAAGTTTAAAAGAAAAAACCATAGTTTTGGCATATAATTTACGCAAATTTAAAGGGAAAAGGAAATAAGGCCCAAAATAAAAAATCAAAGTAAATTTCCCTTGAAGGAACCCAAGAGGGGAAAAGGGGAAATTAAAATTATTACAGGTTCTATAGAGCCCAATCGACGGTCTAATAGGGAACTGTATCACCACACCTCCACTCTCAGGACGCACATGGTGTTAAGCACTGAGGCGTGCATCGACACCAGCTATCTCTCTCTGCCCTACTGAAATGTAGTAGCTGTGTGTGTGTGCGTTTACATGTACGTGTGCGTGTTGTGTGTCCTAGATTCCCAAGCGAATTGCCTTGATGCCCCTAGCACTCCTCATGTCCCTGTTTTATGATGATCTAGACGGCCAGAGTACCTGATAAGAAACAACTGACGAACATGCAAACTTTTTTGAGAATTCTAAAATATTCAGCAACCAACTCTTAAAAGGGACAAGGCGGCAATATTTAATCATATGTCGCATTCTCGAAATGATTGGAGAGGTTAAAGCAAGTTTCCACTGTAGTCATATCACAGTCATGTCCATCATCGTCACAGAAGGAAGAAGGAATAGAGAAAAAGGAAGGAAGTCAGTGCGTAATGACATGTTTATTATCCATAGAAGCAGGACAGATAGGGGAGTGTGTGTCTTCATTGTGGTCACAACTCGGCTCAAGGTTCGTACAAAAGAGAGACACGTGGAGACAAGGAATACTCATTATATAACTTTACGATTAACTAAAGTAACTAATACGAACAGAATTACACCATGGGGTTATTAGTAATCCGTAATACATCGTGTACATGAGGTAGATTTGCTTGCATAAATGTAATATGTGAAAAGTGTTAGATTGCAAAGCAACAACCAAAAACACAAAAATACGACAACAACGTCCAAGTATCTGCCTGGAGAGAGTCTCCTTCTGATTGATAGGGTCCTTTAGCGGACCACCGGCCCAGGTGTTTCCTGTAGTCTTCCTACCCTCCCACTCCGCCACCGCATCCTATAAGGAAAACGAGCAAATAGAGATACGGCAGACAGAGTGGGAGGGTCGTCACACCCCCCCCCCCATAAGGACCGGGGGACCAACAAGGACCCGGACCAACGTACCAGCCCCTGCGTCCCAAACCGACAAATTGTACATGCTCACACCTCCACTTGCCCCCCCCATCATCCTCCTCTCCAGACCTCAGCAACCTTTACACAGGAAGCAACCTTAAGAGGAAAGAAGACACAAGACTAGGAAGGGACAAACAGGAAAGATAGAACATGACAAAAATCAAACAATGGTCGGTCACAACAATATTCATGAACAGGGCGCACGAGAGAGCGCATCAGCAATCACGTTATCAGTCCCCCGGAGTGCCGCACATCTAGATGGAAGGATTGTAAAAAATAAACACCATCTCATTATCCTCTGATTTGGACACCTCATGGACCTCAAAAAAGGTGAGAGGGTTATGGTCGTGTAGACCACAATAGGTACTACACCCGACCCAACATACACTTCAAAGTGTTTGTAGGCCCCATATAAGTGCTAATGCTTCTTTTTCAATGATCGAATAGTTCAACTGATATGGTTTAAACTTTTTGGAAAAGAAAACTAACAGGCCTCTCAACCCAGCCACATCTGCTTGCAGCAAAAACTGCACCCGCCCCACATGACTAGCATCCACCTGCAAGGTAAATGACAAATCCACACGAGGAGCAGCCAGTACCGGAGTTGAAGTAAGCAACCTCTTTGCATCTTCGAAGCCTGTTTGACAATGAGAAGACCATACGTACACAGCCTTAGCTTTCAGCAAATCTGTCAAGGGCGCGACCACAGTAGAGAAGTTTCCTACAAAAACCACGATAATACCCAATCATTCCCAAGAACGCATCAGTTCCTTTTTAGTAGCTGGTAGTGGAAAAGCATCAATAGCTACCACTTTAGCCCGAACAGGACGCACTTCACCCTGCCCACCACCTTTCCAAGGTATGTAACAGTCGCCTGAGCAAACTCACATTTAGCCAAATTTATCGTGAGGCGACCCGCACCAGACATCCAAACAAGGCTTGAATACGGGACAGATGTTCTTCCCAAGTATCTGCATATATCACTACATCGTCCAGATAAACAGCGCACCCGGCCCAGACCAGAGACAACCCTGTTTCATAAGTCGCTGAAAAGTGGCAAGGCCGCATTACGCAGTCCGAAACTCATACCGAAATACGAGTACAGACCAAAAGGTGTTAATAAAGGCAGAGATTTCACGTGCCCTACTAGTCAGTGGCACCTGCCAATAGCCCTTTAAACAGGTCAATTTGCTCACAAACTTAGCTGCGCCCGACTTGATCAACGCAGTCCTCCATCCGAGGAAGAGGAAATGAATCCGGCTTAGTGACATCGTTTTACCTTACGGTAGTCCGTACAAAATCTATTTGTTCCATCCGATTTACTGACCAAGATACAGGAGAAGCCCAACTGGAGAAAGAAGGCTCTGCTATTGTACTCTCCAGCATGTACCGGACCTCAAGCATCCAGACAACGCAGTTCTCTGAAGAAACTCTATAGAACCGTTGACGAATGGGGTCAGCATCTCCAATGTCAATATCATGTTCTATTAAGTTTGTACGTGTAGGTGTATCAGAAAACAACCCTGGAAATCTCCGAATCAAACCAACTATCTCTTTCCGCCCATCAACAGGTAGATGAGTAAGAAGGCTATCTAAAATCTTCCAGTGTCTCTGAATTTTTCAATCTACCCAGGCAGTATGCAATCGTCGGGACCAGAAACATCTTCCTGCTCCTGCACAGACCTAGCATGACCAGAACTCTTGGAATAAACAGTATCAGCCAAAAGAAACAGCCTTACCGTCCTCTGTAGACTCCCACTGTTCAGTCTCAGAGGAACGTGCATAATAGGGTTTTAACAAATTTACATGGCACAGTTGTGTGCTTTCCTCCGTTCTGGAGTGGCAACTAGATAATTTTGCTCAGTGTACTGGCGCACCACTGTATATGGACCTTGAAACTTGGGCTTGAAAAGGAGAACCAACAATTGGCAGCAGAGCCAGAACCTGATCACCTGGACTAAAGTGACGAGGCTCAGCTCGGCGATCATATATGCTCTTCATCCTGTCCTGTGAAGATGATAGCTTCTCTTTAGCCATTTCACCAGCGGCATACAAGCGTCGCCGAAAATCACACACATATGATAACAGGGACGGAGGAGGCTCGGGAGACTTCCAGTCATCCTGGAGAACAGATAAAAGCCCACGCACCCGATGTCCAAACACTAGGTCATTTGGGCTAAAACCCGTGCTCTCCTGTGAAACCTCCCTAGCAGCTAACAATAACCAAGGCAAACCCCTCCTCCCAATCCTTTTCCATCTCAGTACAATAGCTCTCAACAAAGACTTAAGTGTTTGATGGAAACGTTCCAGTGCTCCTTGACTTTGGGCATGATAGGCGCTAGACAAGTTGTGTTTAATATGGAGTTGTTGGAGAACCTGACCAAAGAGATTAGAGGTGAAATTAGATCCTTGATCACTTTGAATGACCTTAGGGATTCCAAACAGTGAGAGAAACTGAGTCAAAGCTTTTAACACAGCCTTAGTCGTGATAGACCGGAGAGGATAGGCGCAGGAAACCTAGTGGTCTGACACATCACAGTCAACAAATAATTACTACCCTTTCTAGAACGAGGCAGAGGACCAACCACAATCAATAATCAAATACTCAAAAGGTTTACTGAGTACAGGAATAGGGAACAGTGGTACCGGCGTTAATAGCTTGATTAGGTTTACCAGTTAATTGACAGGTGTGACAAGTTTGATGAAATCAGAAACATCCCTCTTAATCTTGGCCAAAGAAATGTCGTAATATACGATTGTAGGTTTTTCTCACACCCAATATGCCCAGCAACGTCATTGTGAGAAGTTGTTAGCACCAACTCACGAAGCTTAACTGGTACCACCACCTGACTAATCGCCTCCCCCAGAAAACAACTACCATGAGACATCCACTTTCTCATCAGGATCTCTTCTTGGAGAAAATAGCCCTGTGCGACATCTCCCAACTGTTCCACAGGCACAATTTGGTCCCGCAACTCTTCTAATGTAGGGTCAGTCCGTTGCGCCTCGATTAAATCGGAGCGGGATATAGATAACGGGATAACAGGGAAAACAGTAACAGACTTTGTGGTATTCTCGTTAGCCAGCTCCGTGACCAGGTCGGCATGGATCATACAACGCGTCACTGCACACACAGAAAACACCTCTGGGAAATTCTGCGCACTCTCATCAGGAATCCCTACAATTGACGGCTTAGTGGAAACCACTAAAGATGGAAACGCGATAGGCCACACACGCTCCCCAGCCAAGTTATTTCCAAGGATCACGTCAATACCCTCAATAGGCAATGAAGGACGCACCCCCACAACAACCTCACCTTTCACCAGTCCACAATCCAAACATCAGTTTATGCAATGGAACTGACAGAGTGTTCAAACCTATTCCCCTAATTAGAACACTATTCCCCCGAATCAGTCTCCGCAGAGAAGGGTAACACAGATTCCAACACAAATGATTCAGAGGCACCTGTGTCTCTTAGGATCTTTACTGGCACTAGGTTCTTACTTCCTACCATAGACACAAAACCCTCCGTAACGAAAGGTAAATAGTCGGGATCAATATAACCTTTCACCTGGCTCTGGGCATGAGACAATGCGTCAGGAGTGAACTGATGTGGAACAGGCGCTGCTAAACGCTGCAGGCCTCGATTTACCATAAGCACCTGTACTGAATTTACCCCTAGACCTAAGAATCGGACATTCATTTTTCCAATGACCTAATTCTTGACAGTAGTGACACTCTTGACCAACGTCAGTTTTACCACGGGTATCAGGCTCAACCCCTAGTTGAATGAAACTCTGCCCGGGAACCGAAGTATCCTCGGCGAGCGAGGCCCAAATCTCTGCGAACGCCCCCCACTCACTCCGAATACGGGGTTCTGCAAAAACATTTTGTGTGAGTCAACACATATTCATCTGCCAAAACCGCAGCTTCAGCGACAGTCTTTATTTTTCGTTCGTTAATGTACGTCGCTATACGATCAGGGATTGTGTCCTTAAATTGTTCTAACATAATCAGATCACACAGCCCTTGGAAAGTCATAACTGCAGAGGCAGAACACCAGCGATTGAACTGTGAAGATAATATTCGCGCAAACTCAACATGAGTCTGCTGATCATCCCTTTTTAAAGTTCTAAATCGTTGGCGGTAAGCCTCAGGGACCAATTCATAACTCTGTAACACAGCCGTTTTAACCTTCTCATAACTAACACTGTCTGCTACACTAAGAGCTGAATATGCTTCTTGCGCTTTACCAGTCAGCACACACTGCAACATCAAAGTGCGATCAGAATCAGGCCAACTCCTAGCGTCAGCAACACGCTCAAACAACGAAAAGAATGTCTCCGGGTCCTTTTCATTAAACTGGGGCAACAACCGTAAATTCCCAACAATATCAAATGTGTCTGGATTACGACCAAAAGAGGAACGACCCCTAGGTAACTCTGGGTCACCTTCCCAGAGCAAACTCTCCCCTGAGAGCTTTCCTTCCCTAACCAACTCTAGTCGCTCTTGTTGCAGCTTGATTTTAGCACGCTCCATATCCTGTTTAAATTCCAATTCCCTTTCATATTTTACACGATCATGCTCCATTTTAGCTCTTTGTCCATTTTGTTCATGCTCTAGCTGTAACAGAAGCAGTTCTTTCTGCTGTTCAAAAAGAAGACTACTATGACTAACCGATGGAGCGGTCATTGTAACATATCGGGGAGACAATGTGTCCTCAGCAGAGGCTGCCCCAGTGGTAACATCCAGAATACCACTCTCCATCAAATTGGCCTTCAATATTAACCTAATAGAATTTTTTAGGCGTTTATCACTAATTTCAACCTTGTAGTGTTCAGCAACCTTCAACAGCTGTTCTTTAGTACATAATTCTAACAGTTCTTCTGATGGAAAGCGAATGAACTCGTCTACATTAGACGCCATAATCAGGAAAAAAAAAAAAAATATATATATATATATATATATATATATCATAATAATCTTGCTCAACCCCTCTGCTGAGCACACCAGACACAAGAGAAATGACAATCACACCGAGCACCACAGAAGAGAGCTGGGATATGGAGCTTCCCCATAACCTACAATAACTCAAACCCTAGTCCTTCGTGTGGATTCGCGGTGGGTAATTACGCACTGTAGCCCGCTGGCAAGGAATTAAACCCCCCAGCACGCTGGTAGATTCCACCAAGCCACGGATGTGCCCCCGAGACAACTGCTCAGTCCACAGACACCACACAAAAATAACAAACATTTAACCATGCCCAACGTATCCCAAAACAAAACACGTCACTAAGCCTATCAGGGGAAAAAGCTATAGCTCCGGGTAGAAAATGTCACTACCCTACCCAATCTCCCACTGAGGTACACAGCCGATTGTACTCACCTCCTCAGACCGATGCCCCAACAGCGAGTAGAGCAAGAGTTTCCAGGCTGGGCAGGGACTGGAAACTAACCAATGTACTCTCTCCAACGCAGTACACAACCCAAAGGAAACCAATACTGGGCCTATCAAACTCAAACAAACTAACCAAATTTACAAAAAAACTACAGAATTAGACATTAACTCCACGTTCTCCCAAACACAACCAGTTCAAGATCCCGGACGAGCCCCCACTTGTCACGAACCGGCTCAAGTTCGTAACAAAAGGGAGACACGTGGAGACAAGGAATACTTAAAGTATATATTTATTAACTAAAGTAAACTAACTCAAATAACAATGGGGTGTGTAATCAGTAATCAGTAGTGTAAGTGAGTGTTTGCTTGCATAAATGTAATATGGAAAAGTGTTGAGAGGTGCCAAAGCAAACAACCAAAAAAAGCCACAAAAATACCACAACCAAAGTCAAAGTATCTGCCTGGAGAGAGTCTCCTTCATGAATGTGGAAGAGGTCCATTTATGCTGGGACACACCCGGCCCAGGTGTTTCCCATGTAGCTGACGACCCTCCCAACTCCGCCCACCGGCATCCTAATAAGGAAACAAGAGCAAAGAGAGAATACGGCAGACAGAGTGGGAGGGTCGTCACAATTGTGTGACATGACACATCTCCTGTGTATTCCCCTTCTCCCTCTGTAGCTGATGGTCATTAGTCAGGAGATGTGTGACATGAAACATCTTCCCTCTCTCTCAATCTCTCTTATCTCTCCCTATCCCTTTGTTTTTATTGTTTGTTAGCTGATGCTATGAAGGGTCGTTATCAACGTCGGCTAACGGTTACAGCTCTACGCAGAGGGGATGCAGGCAGGGGGTACGGAGATAAAACAAGCCATCAGAAGCTAATGCTAGGCTAGCGTTAGCGCTGTGGCTAATTACATCAGACAGCTGTCTGACAAAACAGAGAAGGAAAACAACAATTTTCTATCTTTCGGTCTGTCTGCCTGTCGGCTGCTGCTACAGCACCTCTCTACATCTCCCAGGCTTGTCCTCTTTTCTCTCCTCTACTCCTGGTCTCTCTTTGCATATCCCTCTATCATAAACACCTCTGTAGTCTACTGTAGCTATCTCAAATAGAATCCATTTAATGTCTCTCCATCTGTCTATTCGTAATCTATCTGCTCCTTCTCCACGCTGCAGTTTCACCTTCTTTTAATGCTGGCCTTGAGATCAATAATTCAGACTCCCTGCAGTGAAGGCAGCTTGACAGACTGATTAAACATGAGAGGGAGAGAAATTGAGAGAGGGAGTGAGGGAGAGAGGGAGTGTGGTAGGGACAGAGAGATGAAGAGCAGGGTGCTGTAGAAACAGGACATATAGAGAGAGAGAAAGAGAGAGAAGGAAAGAACTGAGTGTTAGAGTGAGACTGGAGGGATATACACAGAGTACCAAACATTAGGAACACCTTCCTAATATTGAGTTGCAACCCCCCCTTTTGCCCTCGATTCGTCGGGGCATGGACTCTACAAGGTGACAAAAGCATTCCACAGGGATCCTGGCCTATATTGACACCAATGCTTCCTACGGTTGTGTCAAGTTGGCTGGATGTCCTTTGGGTGGAGGACCATTCTTGATACACACGGGAAACTATTTAGCGTGAAAAACCCAGCAGTGTTGCAGTTCTTGACACAAACCGGTGTGCCTGGCCCCTACTACCATACCCCGTTCATAGGCACTTAAATATTTTGTCTTGCCCATTCACCCTCTGAATGGCACACATACAGATATGGATAGTCAGCCAGCCTCGTTCTCTAGGATGACCTCACAGTAGTCCAATTCCTGGTGTGTATGTTAATTGTATTTCCTTGATTCCTCGCATCCTCTACTTGCCTCCTTCTCAAAATGCATTGGAGGAGAAGATCAGAGGAGAGGAACCTAAGATCCACTCCAATGTGCTTTGAGAAGGAGGGAGGATGTGAGGATTCAATTAAATATTATTGCGGTTAGTGTGAAAACAATATATAAAAAATAAAATAAAATGGATGCACTCACTAACTGTAAGTCGCTCTGGATAAGAGCATCTGCTAAATGACTAAAATGTCAAATGTAAAAATACAGAATCCATGTCTCAATTGGATTGGTCAGTCTATGTCATGGAAAGAGCATGTGTTCTTAATGTTTTGTCCACTCAGTGAAGGGAAAGGGAAAAAGGGACTGGAACTGGGAGTGAGGAAATAAATGTCATGGAATGGAGAGAGAGGAGGTAATGAGGAAGAGAGAGAGAGGGAGAAAGATGGAGAGTGAATAAAGGGAAGGACGAGGGAATTCCACAGAGAAAAGAGAGCAAGGGGTATAGATGAAAGATGGTGAGAGTGACGGAGAGAGCAATAGAAAGAGAGAGCTAGAGAGCAGACTGATGCAGGATGGTGAGAGCGACTGAGGGAGAGGGAGAGAGGTGGAGGAGAGGAGGGTGTGTGGGGGTGGTTTACAGTAGCAGGGTAAAAGCTTATCTTGGTCTATAATGGCCACATGTGACACTAACCTTTCCAGAGGTCCCCAGTGGGGAATTGTGTTATTATCAAATCAAATTTACATTTACATTTAAGTCATTTAGCAGACGCTCTTATCCAGAGCGACTTACAGTTAGTGAGTGCATACATTATTTATGTTTCATACTGGCCCCCCGTGGGAATCGAACCCACAACCCTGGCGTTGCAAATGCCATGCTCTACCAACTGAGCTACATCCCTGCCGGCCCATTCCCTCCTCTACCCTGGACGACGCTGGGCCAATTGTGCGCCGCCCCATGGGTCTCCCGGTCACGGCCGGCTACGACAGAGCCTGGCAAATGCTCGGCCTCCGACCGCAAGGCACTACAGAGGGTAGTGCGTACGGCCCAGTACATCACTGGGGCCAAGCTTCCTGCCATCCAGGACCTCTATACCAGTCCCTAAAGAGGAAGGCCCTAAAAATTGTCAAAGACTCCAGCCACCCTAGTCATAGACTGTTCTCTCTGCTACCGCAACGGCAAGCGGTACTGGAGCGCCAAGTCTAGGTCCAAAAGGCTTCTTAACAGCTTCTACCCCCAAGCCATAAGACTCCTGAACAGCTAATCATGGCTACCCAGACTATTTGCATTGTTCCCCCCCCCCGCCCCATATTTTACGCTGGCTGCTACTCTCATCATTGTCGGTGATCAGAGAGTAGCAGCAGCGTAAAAGATGGGGTGGGAGGGAACAATGCAAATAGTCTGCTAGTCTGGGTAGCCACATGCACCGAATACAACAGGTGTAGACCTTACAGTGAAATGCTTACTTACAAGCCCTTAAACAATAATACCGTTTTAAGAAAAATAAGTGTTAAGTAAAAAATAGATGAGTAAAAAAATAAGTAAAAATTAAAAACAGTAGGGAGGCTATATAAAGGGGGTACTGGTACAGAGTCAATGTGCGGAGGCACAGGTTAGTCGAGGTAATTGAGGTAATATGTACATGTGGGTAGAGTTAAAGTGAATATGCATAGATAATAAACAGAGAGTAGCAGCAGCGTAAAAGATGGGGTGGGGGGGGAACAATGCAAATAGTCTGGGTAGCCATGATTAGCTGTTCCGGAGTCTTATGGCTTGGGGGTAGAAGCTGTTAAGAAGCCTTTTGGACCTAGACTTGGCGCTCCGGTACCACTTGCCGTGCGGTAGCAGTGAGAACAGTCTATGACTAGGGTGGCTGGAGTCTTTGACAATTTTTAGGGCCTTCCTCTTTAGGGACTGGTATAGAGGTCCTGGATGGCAGGAAGCTTGGCCCCAGTAATATACTGGGCCGTACGCACTACCTTCTGTAGTGCCTTGCGGTCGGAGGCCGAGCATTTGCCATACCAGGCAGTGATGCAACCAGTCTGGATGCTCTCGATGGTGCAGCTGTTTAAACTTTTTGAGGATCTGAGGAGCCATGCCAAATCTTTTCAGTCTCCTGAGGGGGAATAGGCTTTGTCGTGCCCTCTTCACGACTGTCTTGGTGTGTTTGGACTTGGAGCTCTCAACCTGTTCCACTACAGCCCCGTCAATGAGAATGGGGGCGTGCTCAGTCCTGTAGTCCACAATCATCTCCTTTGTCTTGATTACGTTGAGGGAGAGGTTGTTATCCAGGCACCACACGGCCATGTCTCTGACCTCCTCCCTATAGGCTGTCTCATCATTGTCGGTGATCAGGCCTAGCACTGTTGTGTCGTCGGCAAACTTAATGATGGTGTTGGTGTCATGCCTGGCCATGCAGTCATGGGTGAACAAGGAGTACAGGAGGGGACTGAGCACGCACCCCTGAGTGGCCCCCGTGTTGAGGATCAGCGTGGCAGATGTGTTATTACCTACCCTTACCACCTGGGGGTGGCCCGTCAGGAAGTCCAGGATCCAGTTGTAGAGAGAGGTGTTTAGTCCCAGGGTCCTTAGCTTAGTGATGAGCTTTGAGGGCACTATGGTGTTGAACGCTGAGCTGTAGTCAATGAATAGCATTCTCAAGTAGGTGTTCCTCTTGTCCAGGTGGGAAAGGGCAATGTGGAGTGCAATAGAGACTGCATCCTCTGTGGATCTGTTGGGGCGGTATGCAAATTGGAGTGGGTCTAGGGTTTCTGGGATAGTGGTGTTAATGTGAGCCATGACCAGCCTTTCAAAGCACTTCATGGCTACAAACGTGAGTGCAACGGGTCGGTAGTCATTTAGGCTGGTTATATTAGTGTTCTTGGGCAAAGGGACTATGATGGTCTGTTTGAAACATGTTGGTATTACAGACTCAGTCAGGGAAATGTTGACAATGTCAGTGAAGACACTTGCCAGTTGGTCAGCGCATGCTTGGAGTACACGTCCTGTTAATCCGTCTGGCCCTGCGGCCTTGTGAATGTTGACCTGCTTAAAAGTCTTACTCACATTGGCTACGGAGAGCGTGATCACATAGTCATCCGGAAACAGTTGATGCTCTCATGCATGCTTCAGTGCAGAACATAGAAGTGATTTAGCTCGTCTGGTAGGCACGTGTCACTGGGCAGTTCGTGGCTGTGCTTCCCTTTGTAGTCCGTAATAGTTTGCAAGCCCTGCCACATCCGACGAGCGTCAGAGCCGGTGTGAGTCAAGAGCAAGAGTAGTGGAAATCACTGAGGATGGACCCTGTGTTTACCAATGCAATTATTTCAGTGACACACACACATGCACACACATGCAGACACACACATGCATGCACCTACATACTAATACACACGCATTGTGACCAACAAGCCGCTATACATGTGCATGTTACCTCTCATCTTTCATCTCTCATAGCCTCACTGTCCTTTCTGTACAACACACTCACAAATGAACTAAGGGTCACCATCTGAGTCTAGTGTAGAATCTAGACCTTCTCCAAGAACCCTGGCAGGACAGATACATCACTGACACTCACAGATGTTCTGTATGGACCAACCAGGCCTCATATGAAACGCAACTGGACTGAATTACAATAGTAGAGAGAATATATTGAATGGTAAGATGTTGGCTGAAGAAATAGTGAGCATTGAACCATTCAAATCATGCAAACAGCGAGAGGCTGAATTTGGATCCAGGGCCAAGGAGTTCAGCATTGTGTACATCAAGAACTTTGGCATCAACAGCGAGGCATAGTTGACAT
>LR778287.1:42531686-42541686 GCA_902810595.1 Coregonus sp. 'balchen' | reverse complement strand
CCAGGCCTAATCTCGGTTAACCCAGAAGTAAAATATTGAGTAATTTGGTCAGCTGAGTGATTAACTTCTGTGTTCATACTGTACATGTTAGAAATTAAGAGTTCAGGCAAAAACAAAGTCTCCACCAAAAAGAGTGACGAAAACCCAAAAAACTGAACTAATGTTGCTCGGATCTCACGCATCCCATTTAGTCCTGGCAGATTCTCTCTGTATACACGCAGAATCTGCCCACGGGAGATTAAGCCAGGCCAGACAGACAGACATATTGAACAGTGAATGCTGTAATCTACAGGCAGAGGATGGATTAAGTTATTCTGGTCATATTTTTGGGTTGTTCTGCAGGCTGGAAGAGAGCTTATGATAACACACTTGTATGACTTACACACATGTGGAAAGATAAATGCACACATACACACACACACACACATGCAAGAATGCATGTGCACAGACACATGCATACACGCATGCACGCACACAGACACACACACACATACTAGACACAGAGAAAAGGTGGGAGGGGGAGAGAGAATTACATCACACACATCCATGATTTATGTTCTCCACAGACACATAATGTAAGGAGTGGAGGCACTGAGCTGTAAAGCTCCCTAAAGGCCATGATAATCACATGGTAATGGGATGGTTCAGAGGTTGGTAACACAGCCTGTCCCAGCCTCTAACCCAGGGCCCGATTTAAGCAAAGCCTGGAACTGGCTTCCTAGGGTGAAGAAATATTACAACAAAGCAAAACATATTTAGATTTAGGAGGCGTTAAGTTGCCTGTTGTTTTAACCAGTCAGCCCTTTTTATTAAAATATGAATTCAAAAGTACATTCATGCTGGGCAAGAAGAATGATGTTTTGATTTAATTGAGTATCCCATTTTTAGCTTAGAAACCCTACTGTTTCTGCACAAAGTCATGCTGCTGCGTTGAATTATTCCAGACTGTTTGGCCCGATACACACATGCAGAAAACAGATACCCCAGGCTATAGAAACTCAGTTACCAAGATTGATTGAAGAAACACTCTGTGGTATTGACAGATCTAAGGGTCTGGGGGTTTTAAGCAATATGGCCGAATCGCTGAACTGTTTATCACCTCACTATCCATATGACTTTTAGATCAGCAGTACAGTACAGTCCCAGCACAGGGCATGATAAACATGAATTATAGAGACATATGATGGATCATTAATGATGACGGATCGGTTGCTATAGCTGTTACCATAGTGACCTGATGTGGCAACGGGACTGGAGAGTGTATTTGCCTTTCTGTTGGTCTCTCTGACTCCCTCCCCTTTTTTCCTTACCCTCTCCTCCCCCCCACTCCCCTCCTTTTGGGGTTCCCCCTTTTCCCCCCTCCCCCCCTCTATATTAACTCCTCCCCTCCCCCCAAATCTTTCTCTTCCAAACCCTTTAAACTCTCTTTCTCTCTGAAATCCCCCCAACTGATTCACTCCCGGCCACCCCCCTTTTCCCCTTTTCTCCTCGTCCCCTTCCTCATCTTTTTCTCCCCTCCCCCTTTTTTACCCTCAGTGTCTCTTGCACCACCCCCCCAAGTGACCTACCTCCAAAAACGATGGAACAAGCTTTTGAGAACGAGAGAGAGAAAGAAAAAAAAAAAGGGAAGAGAGAGGGTTTGACTTACAACCCCCCAATAAACCCCCCCCCATTTTTTAAAACCCTGGAAACCCCCTGCTTTATTTCAACTTTAAACCGGGCTAACAAGGGGGCCCAAAACCCGAAACCCCCAACACCCTAAAACCCCTTAAGGGCCCCAAACCAAATCAACCACTGAGCGGAAATCTGAACCATACATTTTACAGCACCCCCTTAAATTTCACCTTCATCCCCAAAAGGAAAAGGGTTTTCAGAGGGGGGGAAACCGAACTTTAAAGGCCCCTGGAGACTGGCAAAACCGTTGCCTGCATGTGAATGATTTTAACGGGGCCCCCCAAAAAGGATTTCATCATGCATGTTACCCCTCTGCACTATTTGTCCCAGGGGGATCCGGCCCTCTGGGCTTGGTGGGGGGGTCCAGTGGATGGGGGAAATCATTATTTTTAGATGTCCTGTCCAGGGCCCATCTTCAATGGTTCTGTGCTGGTTTCTGTGAATGAAGATCCCGAAAAAGAAAACAAATGAAAAGTGTAATGGACTTTTGAAAAAATACTGTATACCCAAACATAACCCACACAACAAAATTTTCCTAAAACCAAAACCTAATCATTTTCTTTTTTTCTCAACTACAGCACCAGCCCCAAAAACATTTCCTCGCCATTTCCCCCCCATTTATCCAAAAGGCGCTCTCTTTTCCCAAATTTAAATAACGAAATAAACTGCGTGAATTAAATTTCTTGAGAAATAAACCTGTAAGATTTTTTTCTCCTCTTTCTATTTCATAAAGAGAAACCCTGATTCCCCTAATAAATATAATTATCTGTTGCCCATGGTCAATATGACCCCTCTAATACTGTGGGGGTGGTGTCATTTTTTGGGTGTTCCCCACCCTCCAGGCCCAAAATTTTCACTGGTCCCCTGCACATCGACTCTGTACGGGTACCCATGTATTTTTACTCTTTTTTGTTATTCATTATTCCCTCTTCACTATTTTCTTTTTTAAAAAATATAATATATCTTTAACTCTTCATTTTTGGAAAGGTCATTTTCACTTTGTCTTAAAAAAAAAATCCCAAAACAACCCTGTAACCCCTTCAGCCGACTCTTCCCCTTTCCCCTCTCTTCTCTCCCCCTCTCCTAGCACTGCTGTCTTCCCCTCCTGACGTCAAGCAACGCGCAAACAAACTCGAGCAAGCAAAACATAACCCCCCTCCATCTGTCTGGGGGCTACATGGCAAGGGGGATCGAAACGAATGGGGAAGAGAGGAGGGGGGAAGGGGTGGGCACTAACCCAGGCTCAAGACCATGTCTAGGATCTAAATTTATTCCCTATATCCTCTTTAAAAACAACGGCTGCTACCAGGCTCTTTTAAATTCCCCGGGGGGGAAAAGAAAAGTTATTCTTCACCCTTTTTCTATGTCTGACTCAACCCCCGCGCTGCAGAGGACCAAACTCCTGAAAAAGGGCCATCTAAAAAACAGACAATTTCATAGAAACATTCGAAGGGGGAGGAGAGGGAGAAGGAAAAAAAGGTTTAATGGGAGGGGAAAAGAGGGAGAGAAAGAAACCCTAGAAAATGGGTTTCTAAGGGGGAAAGGATGAAAAGGGAAAGGGAGGGGGAAAAAAAAAGGGAAGCCGACCTTTGGGGGTTATAGAAGAGGAGAAGAGAGAAAAGCAAAAAAAAGGGCATAGGGGGGGAGAAGGAAGGGTTTTTAGAGAGACCAATTTTTTTTATCCAAAGGATTGGCTTCGCCAGAACTTAAACCCCCTTTGGTCGTTCCCCACACACACACAAACCCAAACATGCAAAAAACCCTAAAAATATCCACCACACACACATACACCCTCCCTTCAACAAATTCCTCCCCCAACCCACCCCCAAACCATAACCATCTTTATTAGCTGGAGGTAAAAAAATAAATCGACCTCCCACTGGCTTTTTTTCCACCTATCTTTAAAACATACAAAAAGTTTTCGAATTTCCCTGAAAGAAAAAACCGCTAAAGGATCTTTGGTTTAAAAAAACCCCCCTCTATCCTTCTATTTTCCTCCATTTTAAATAAACACCAAATACATCTAAAATAAGATAGACATGTATGAAAATTACAATTCCTTACTTTACTAAAGCACTTTTATATTTTTTCTCTAATGAAAGCTCTAAAACAAGTTCAAAAATTATTTTTTATTTTTGGGGGATTTCCCTAAAAAACCCCACCCCGGGAAAAGGAATTTGAATTTCCCCCCCCTTTCCGTTTTTATATTATTCTTTTAAAGTTTTCCCTTTGTTAAATTTTTTTATGTTTTTTGGATGTTTTCCCCCCCTTTTATATTTTTAAATTCAATTGGAAAAAATTTTACATTTTGCAACGTACAATTTTACAAATTTACATTATGTATGTACACGTGGTACCCGTCTTTCAGGGCAGGTGGGCAGCCTAGCTTAGTGCTTCTGGGGTTGGGTGGGGCACCACGAAATACGGAGAGTAGGATTGGAAAGTTTTCTATTTGCGCCGTGATTTGGGTAATGTTCTCTAGTTGCGCCATATTGGCTCAGTTTTCTGTCCCCCCTTCATTGGGACACTACGTTAAACTGCCAAATCTAAGGGTAGAGCTCGAAAATTAAAGGTCCTTGGGTGCTGCCATTGAGTTACATTAAAGTGCCATCCAGAAGGCTCAAGGTCCTTGGCCCAAATAAAATTACGTCAAATCACATACAGTAGCTTTGATTGGACTGATCATGTCAACCTCATACTTTCAATCTTAGCTGCAAGATAGCAGTCATCATCATGAATCCAAGTCGACAATCTATTGGCAAATGTTTTTAAAAATCCTTGTCAATGAAAAAAACAATGAAGAAAATTATAGATAAAATTATCGGTGCTCATCGGCCATTGGACATAAACTTACACAACAAGTTTGGAAATCGCTAATTAAACAATGGTGTTTGGAAGGAATTAGTGTCCTAACTGAAAGGGCATTGCAAAGCAATCGCTAGCCTGCTTTTCATGGAGTGGGTGTGTGGTTCCAAGTCTGGGTTGAAGGGTCTCTTTTCCCAAGTTTAAAAGGATAAACTTCAACATTGGCCATGTTGTAAATCCAGCATAAATTTAAAGCCGCATTTAAAACAATCTGACTTCAGTGAGTTCAGCAACTGGGAACACTGACTGGAAAATACTTTTTGGGAACGGTCACCAACTTGGAATTGCAATCGGGAACTCATGCCCGTTCTAGGCTCCGACCTGAAGATCACTGACGTCATCATGATTCGATCTGTTTTTTTTTCTGATTTCCCATTTGACTTGAAGCAACCATAAATCCAGGAATGCCAGACTTTGAAGACAAAGTTTGATGAGAAATTGGCCAACGAAGGACCATCTCCCACCTTCTTTCAAGTAGCACAGCACAACAGGTGAGCCCAAAAAATGTCTTGTATGTTGCTATAAAAATTATGAAATATGCCAGGGAGATATTAAAAACTGTAGCTAAGAATGTAATACAAATATATAGTATATTGTTTTAGTGAGCTTTTTAATCCCATGTAAAAATTTGGGGTCCCTTTTCCCCCCCCCTCTTAATTTTGCCTACTTTTTCTGACTTGGTGGTGCAAAATGAAAACCTATAGCCTGTTTTAGGAAATGTAAATCTTGAATATTGTAAGATTTTTCATTGTCTGCTTATATGCCTAATACTAGGAAGTCTTGAGGTTTTGCTCGCCTGAGGTAGAGTATCTAATGATAAGCTGTACACCACACTATTTACCAAGATTTTCATCTATATTTTTCGTAGCTGTCTATTTACCACCAAAAAAAACCGTTTGCTGGCACTAAATTGCACTAAATAAAGCTTATAAGGCAATAAGTAAACAGGAAACGCTCATCCAGGGGCAGTGCTCCTAGTGGCCGGGACTTTATGCAGGGAAACTTAAAATCCTTTTCTCCTAACTTTCTACCAGAATGTTAATTTGCAACCAGAGGAAAATAAACTCTAACCCCACCTTTACTCCACCACAAGACCTAAAAAGCTCTCCCTCGCCCTCCATTTGGCAATCTGACCATAACTCTATCCTCCTTATTTTCCTTGCTTATAAGAAAAAACTAAAGCAGGAAGCACCAGTGACTTGGTTATAAGGAGGGTGTCAGATGATGCAGACAAAAGCTACAGGACTGTTTTTGCTAGCACGACTGGAATATGTTCCGGGATTCTTCCGATGGAATTGAGGAGTACAAACCCCAATCAGTCACTGGGTTCATCAATATTCATCGATGGGCTCATCCCCACAGTGATCGACTACAACCCAACCAAACCATGGATTCAGGCAACATCCCACTGACCTAAAGGTAAGGGTGCCGCTTTCAAAGCGGGATCTCCCGACGCTTATAAGAAAACCCCTATGGGGCCCTCTACAAACCATCAAACGGCAAACATACAGACTAAGATTGAAAACGATTACAAACCGGTTTTTATCTCGTCGGGTAGGCGGGGTTGAAAACTATTACAATCAAAGGGAAGCACGCCACGAGCTGCCCAGTGCCCAACCACCAACACTAAATCACTTCTATCTCCTTGGGCAAACCCACTGAAACTGCATAGACATCAGCTCTTCCGGATGACTTTATACGCTCCTGTACCATTAGTAAACTTTTAACAGGTAACTTTTACAAGGCCCGGGCCCCACGGGTTACCAGACATTATCCGGCAGCGCTACCAAATGCAAAAGTCGTCATGATAGTCTGTAATACCAACATTTTCAGCAGGGGCCCCCATATCCCTGGCCCAGAACACTAAGATAACCTGCCAAAAGACTCTGCCCCACACTCACGTCTTAGCCATGAATGCTTTTTGAAACTGGTCATGGGTTTATCACACCCTTTTCCCCAAAAACCCCGACAAACTCCCCTTTCATACCGCCCCAAAAGATCCACAATGATGCAAACTCTATTTCACCCACACTGCCCTTTCCCACCTGGACAAGAGGAAAACCTATTGAGAAAGCTTTCATTGACTACGAGCGTTCAACACCATAGTGCCCCAAAACTCACACTAAAACAAAGGGCCCGGGACAAACAACTCCCTCTGCACTGGGTCCTGGCTTCCTGTGGGCCTTCCCCATGTGGGAGGGAGGTAACAAAACATCTGCCCCGCTACCCAAAAACGGGGCCCCTAGGGGGGGTTTTTCTCATCCCCCCTTACCCCTGTTCCCCCCCTGACTTTTCAGGGCCGGGCCACCCAACACCTCAAAAATTTGCCGATCCAAAGGGGTAGCCTGTCCCGACAAAGATTAGACACCATAGGGAGAGTCAAGACCTTTCCTGTGGGCCCCGGATAAAAACCTCTCCCCCACTGATCAGACAAAGGGATATTGTGGACTAAGAAAAAAAGGACTGAGCACATCCCCATTCTCATTGCGGGGTGTAGTGGAACAGTTAAGTGTATCTGAACTTCTTTGATAACTTTACCGCTTTCTAAACGGGAAAAATGTTACTATAGGGCCCCCAAACAAGGGCATTGATCTTTTGGGGCCAGGGGTTGGGCATTCAAAACACGCCATCCTATGTACATAAAGCATAGCAATATAAACCCTGTTTTTAACAAAAGGGCAGGGAAGTGGTATTTTGGGATTGGTTTCGTTGGCCTCTCCAATTTGCAAGCGAAAATTGAGCGAAATCTTTGAAAAAAAACCCTTTTTAATCAAAGTCAGTGTCGCGGATTTCTTACAACATCATCGCAGCATCAGGACCCCCACAAAAATTTGGGGCAGGTTTTTGGGGACGATTTGCTCTGTTTCAACGTATCAGGGCCCCCGACTGACTCCCCCCCGGGGCCGGGCGATAAGGTAGCTTTTTTTCCAAAACTTTGGGCGCTGGTCAGTTTTTGGGCTTGTGTGCGTTGAGGGGATGAAAAACCTGAAAAACCTGTGAAAATCCCCATCTGTGATTCTGTGTGATAAATTTTCCCATTTTTTAAAAATTTTTTTAAAATTTTTTTGTTGGAAAAAAAACGCAACGGGGGGGAGGGGTGAAAAAAATTAAAAATCTAAGGAAAAAAGGATTAAAACACTGGCCCGGGAAAAATTTGGCTTGAATAAAAAAAAGGGGAAAAAGAAAAAATAAGGAAAAAGATAAGGAAACAAAAGGAAAAACGGGAAAATAACGTTTAAAAATCGCTGATCTACGGAACCCCTCGAATAGGCATCATTAATGGGCTGCAACCGAAAGTCACTAGTAAATTTTGGGGTCGTTCCAAGGTTTGTGGTTATAGAATAAAAAATTCCCATTGTTGTTACCTTTCGTTATATTTGACGAGCTTTTGTCCGGATACCTCCTTGAATACTGCAATCAAGGTAGAAAAAAATTTTAGAGGAAAATAAGGAAAAGGAGCGCAAAACTTTTTTTTTGGGAAATTTTCATGTTGTGGAGAAAAAGAGAGTGTGTGTGTGCCAAAAAAGATGTCTCTGCTGTGTTTCCTTTTGGGGGATTGTCGAGATGTATATCTCGACCACTAAAAGATTTTATGTAATATTAACAAATTTTTTGGGTTGAAAACCCGGGTTTTTAGTTTTTGGGGGAGGAAAACTGTTTTTAGGGTTAAACCTTATGATCTCCTTTTGAGAAACGTTTTAAAATTTGGGGAAAACTATAGCCCCCGGGGGACTTATGATTTATAGAAAGTTTTGTATTTGATAAAAAAATAAGTTAGATCTGCGTTTGGGAGTAAAGGGTTTTGGGAAAAAGGGAGAAAAAATGACTAAAGTAAATTAAGTAACTCGAAGTGGTTTTTGTTCTATTTTGTGTTGGTTTGTGCGTTTTTTTTCATTTTACTGTTGTCTTGTGGTAATTTGTTTTTGGGAAAAAAACGGGGAGACCTGGGCTTCTGCTGTTGCTTTGAGAAAATCTTGCGGGGGTCTCATCCACTCGAAAATCACACTAAAAAATGAAAACTCGCAGTGTGGTTTTTAGGATTTTTCAGTTACCAAAAATTATCCACTCCCCTCCTGCACTGACTGCTGTGGGACCCAAATTACAGCCAAAGGGGGGAGGGGGTTTTATACCATGTAAGTTTCTTTTTTTAAGGGGGTGGGGCTTTTAAAAAACAACTGTTATATATTTCCCAAAAGTTTAATATCTGTTTGTTGGTTGAAATAACCCCGTAGTACATAAAAACTAATTGTTGTCTGTTTCTTTTGTTCTCCTTTTGGGGTGGAGCGAAAAGGAACAGAAGAGGGGGGTGCTGACCAGTGTTCACCAACACGTCTGTCCCGGTCCATCCAATTAAAACCATACTGTTCATCCACAAAAGTCTTTCCCTTACGGGTATTTAACACATTTCTCGATAAAAAGGGCTTTATCTGTTTGTGATGCCAAATATTTATGTTTTTGACCCTTTAGCAGGGGGCTTGGGAACAACTACAATTGATGTAATTGAGAATTCACCTTGAAGTTTTTTTTTTTTGTGCTGGGTTTTTTTTTATTAGATTGTGTTAAATCCAGCACGAGATTATTCTGTAAATTTAAGGGATTGGGGGCCTTATTAAACAATTGGTTTTTTTGGGGCTGTATGTTGTGGGTTCAATTTTCTTTTTTTTTGTCTGAAGTTGACTAGTTTCCTTTCTTTTCTTTATCGGATGTGGTAAATTGCCATAATCAAAATTTTTGGGAGAATAAAAAAAATTTAAAAAATTTAAAAAAAAGGGGGGAAAGAAAAGCTACAACTTAAATTTTTTTGGGTTTACAATTAAATTTGTTTAAAATATAATAATAATAAAAAAATTCCATAAAAGGGAATAAAAGAGTTTTACAAAAAAACGGAAAAAGGACATCAAAACTATGAAATATTTACTCCTGTTTATGCAGTAAAAAAAGTACCCTTAGTTATCTTCCAATTTATTTTTCTGTTTTCCCCCCCCCCCCCCCCCCCCCCCCAGGAAAAGAAACATTTTGCGCCCCCAACCCCTCCCCGCGACTTAAAAGTATCATTTGTCATAAAAATTTTTTTAGTCCCTCTGCATAAAATTGAAACCTTTTTAACATTAAAAAAAAAGAAAAAAAGAAAAGAAATAAATTTGATCAAATTACAACAAAAATTAAATTTAACATGGTTTTTAGTCTGTAAAAAGAAAATACTTAAGTTTTATCATTTTCCTAAAAAAAAAAAAAATTCAAATTATTTAAAATTTTTTTTTTGGACCTTTTATGAAAAAAAAATTAAAAATAATCAAAAAATAAAATACTTCAAATTGATCACAAAATTACTCAGGACACAATATAGAAAACCCTTTGACCTATAAAAAAAAAAATGAAAAAAACAATTTGTGCTGATTTTTTTATAAAATAGGAGTCGGATTTAATGGCTAAATGACACGTTTTTTTAGTGCACACTTTT
>LR778287.1:42469901-42531586 GCA_902810595.1 Coregonus sp. 'balchen' | reverse complement strand
GGGTCTCCAATTTCTTTGAATCAATCTGACCCCTTTCATTTTTCCTTAAAATCTTTTCCCTCTGAACCCCCTCCCCCTTTTAGTTTCCAAATGTTTTTTTTTACTTTTATTTTGGTTCATCTTTATTTTTCCTTTTAATTTCCCTATATATTGTTCAGCTTTCTCTGATGGCAATTATTTTCCCCCTCCTGAATGGATCACTGGAGGAGCTGAGGATAGACGTCCTAAACTCTACTCTTCCTCGTAAGGTGGGGGTCTTTTTGTGAATCGTATGTGAGAAAGGTTTGTATTGACTTCTGCTCATTAGTTTTCTGTTACCTTCGCCTCTTTTGCCATTTTCTCATACTTGTCTCTTTTATTCTTTTGTATCTTTTTATCAGTTTTTGTCCCCATTTTAAACAACTTAAGAACACCCAGCTCTCTTTGTCTCTTTTCTTTACGTTGTTCCCTTTTTTCACCTTCTTTTGATCTGCCTTATACGGTGGACACAATCAACTTGCATTATTTTAATTGAACGTTCTTGGGTTAAGAGTCCCTTCCACTGGCCCATGGTGTTCACATGTCAGGCCTAACGGTACTGCTTTTCCAGATAATCTTGCATCAACCATTAACTAGAGCAGTCTCCAAATAGTGGGGCGAGCACCCTGGGGGGGTCGGAGCGATGCAGGGGGCGCGTGTGACCCGGGAAAAATATTTAACAGGGATGAAAAGAAAGGCGGAGAGAGAGAGGGAGATGAGACAAACATAAGTCTCCCGAAAGCTAAGACAAGGGAAATATGACGAAGCGTATGTAGCACTTGGCTTCACTGCGGACTACGGTGGGAGACGAGGAAAGACGGTATGTTTACTGTGTCTAAAAATGTTGGCAGCGGACAGCATGAAGCCAAAAAATTAAGGCGTCACTTAAAGACATTTACACACCCAATCACGCTGAGAAAACCCCAATCACCAGAACACTAAAAACAAAGAGTCTTCTCTGCTATCTTGAGGAGATGGGAGCTGAACATCAAGCTGTGCTGTTTCACAGTGAAGCAAGGTGGCTGTCACGAGGAAAAGTCGCCGAGTTTTTGAGCTCAGAGAGCAGATAAGAATGTTTTCGGAGCAGGAGCACAAGTATGACCTCGCAGAAAGAAAAATTTAGTGATGAGAACTTCCTGGCAAAATGGCCTCCCTGAGTGACATATTTGGAAAGCTAAATGAACTAAATCTACATTTTACATTTACATTTTAGTCATTTAGCAGACGCTCTTATCCAGAGCGATTACAGTTAGTGAATACATTTTTTTTTTTTATACTGGCCCCCGTGGGAATCGAACCCACAACCCTGGCGTTGCAAACGCCATGCTCTATCAACTGAGCTACACCCTGCCGGCATTCCCTCCCCTACCCTGGCGACGCTGGGCCAATTGTGCGCCGCCATGAGTCTCCCGGTCACGGCCGGCTGCGACCAGAGCCTGGATTCGAACCAGGATCTCTAGTGGCACAGTTAGCACTGCGATCTTGCAGTGCCTTAGACCACTGCTTCAAGGGAAAGATAAACACACTCAGGTCACAGACAAGATCAGCTCTTCACTTGAACACTTGCAATGTGGGACAGGCGACTGATGAAGGGAAATACTAATTCATTCAGAACCTGCATGATTTGTTGACAACTGACTATGATGCCACCTCGGATTCCATATAAGGGCAATTACACGATGGGATTTTTTTAAAAAGTATTCCCTTAAGAAAAAGGCCCCAAAAGAAAAAAGGGAAAGAAAACGGAGAAGGGGAGGACAAAGGGGAAAAGGGGTTTTTACGGGCTAAAAAGGGCAGGGAAAAAATTAAAACCTGAAGGGCGTATTGTTTCCCCCTGTGGGTTGCCCCCTCCCAAAAACCAAAAAACGGGGTTTTGGGAGGGAGGGGGAAAACAAAAGCTGTTTCCTTTTACAGGGAAGCAGGGGGCCCTGTAAGGGAAAAGCTTTCCCCCAATTTTAGCTGGAAACAAATAAGGGAAACCAAAACAAGAGCCTCGCAAAAAATTAGGAGGGGGGAAAACCTGAAAACTTCCCGGGTGCTTTTGGAAGCAAAGGGGGCTAAAAATTTTCCCCCAATTTTTTTAAGTAAATTTAGAAAAGACGTTCTTACCGGGAGCAACCCAAGTAGTGAAAAAAAAAATTTTTTTTTTTTTAAAAATGGCCCCCGGGGGAAGGCCCCAAATTTGGGGTTAAAACAAACCACTTAAAATTTAATTTTAGTATTTCCAGGGGTTTCCCCCCCTCCCTTGGGCCCATTGGGTTGAACCCCCCATTTTTTTTTTTCCCCCCCCAGGGGGTCGCCCCAAACCGGGGGTTGCAAAGCCTGTTAAAAATGGAAAAGGGAACCCCCCAACCAGGGGGCCATTTGAAACCCCCATGAGTTTTTGCTTTTGCGGGGGCTTGGCCAAAACCCTTTCAAAAGGGAAAAAACTCCCCCCCTTTCCCTTTCCTTTCAAGGGCATTTTTACCCTCTTAGCCGGGGAATTGGGGCCCCGGGTTTTAAGGGGAAAAATTAAAATTCATTAAAGGGAAAAGTAAGGTTCTTATTTAAACATTATGGGGGCCCCCCAGGGATTATAAAAATTAAATAAATTTTCACAACCGAGGGGAATTTTTTCCATCCCCCAACATTCCACCCCCCTTTTCCCTTTTTAAAGCTATTTCATCACAAGGGGATGGGATTTTTTTAAAAAAGAAATTCCCGGGAAAACATTTCCCCAATGGGACGGGGTAAGGGATTTTCAATGCCAGCTCCAAGGTTTAAAGCTCTGCAGGGGAGGACCAGTTTTTGATAGGGTCTGACTCCCATTGAGATGAGGTTCCATCCCAGCCCAACGAGTGAATTTGGCGGAGGGGGGGTAGAGAGGCAGTACCATCTTGGGGCCCCAGAGGGCCAAGGGCCCCACTTCCCCTTTTGAAACCATCTTTTTTTGTGGGGGGACTGGCTTTCTGCGGGTGCTGAAATGAAGCCCAAGGGACAGGCCCCAAGCTAACTTTGGGCGGAGCGAGATTGCAGTATTTTTGTTTCAAAACCCGTTCGAAAACCCGTTTGACCGGAAAAAACGGCTTTTGACCCTTTTTAATTAAAAACTTCCTCATTTTTAAAAAAAAACAGCAAAAATTTTGTTTATTTTTTTTTTTTAAGGTCAAAGGGGTTTCAAAATTTTGGGGCCCCTGATTTAATGTTGCGCCCCCAATTTGAAGTATTATTTTTTTATTTTTATATTTAATTTTATTTTTCTTTTATCAAATGGCCCAAAAAAATTTTTTACAGTTTAAAAAAGGTTTTGAATTTTTTTTTTTGGGGCCAAATTGATGAATTTTAAAGGGATTTTCGGGTTCCGGACAAAAAAACCAAGTTAATAAAGTTAATTTTTGGGGGGAAGTTGATCTATTTACTTTTTTTTTTCTTTTTTTTTTTCTTTAAATTTTAATAAGGAACAAGGTTAGCGGGGTTTTTATTTTTAAAAAAATTTTTATAGGAAAAATGATACTATTACAGTCCCGGCGGGGTTGGAGGGGGGCCAAAAATTTTTATTTCTTCCTGGGGGGGGGGGGGGGGGGCGGAAAAACAAAAAAATAATTGAGAACCCCCGGAACTAGGGGGTTACTCTTTTGTACTGAATCAACAGGAGTTTTTTAATTCTTTCTTTTAGTTTTGTGCCCTTTTTTCCGTATGAAAACTTTTTTTATATTCCTTTTTTGTAAATTTATGTATTTTATTATTTTTTTAAAAATTTTTTTTAATTCGAAAACCCAAAAAAAACTTAACTATGTAGTTTATTTTTCCCCCTTTTTTTTTTAAAATTTTTTTTTAAATTTTTTTTTATTCTCCCAAAAATTATTGATTAGTGGAAAATTTTTAAAACACCCGATAAAGAAAAGTAAAAGGAAAAAAATTATTTAAAACTTCAGAGCAACCCAAAAAAGAAATAGTTTGGTAACCCGCAACATTACAGCCCCCCAAAAAAACCAATTGCTTAATAAGGACCCAACCCCTTTAATTTTTACAGGAAATTAATCTCAGTGCGGTTTTTTTCAACAAACTCAAATTTTCAAAAAAACCCAGGCACAAAAAAAAAACTTCAAGTTTTAATTCCCCTAAAATTACATAAATTGATCAGTTTGTTCCCCAAAGCCCCCTGTAAAGGGTCCCCAACATTAAATATTTTGGCATACACAAAACAGTTTAAATTTCCCCCCTTTTTTTACGGGGAAAGGTTGTTTTTCATTTTCCGAAAGGGAAAGTCCTTTTTTGGGATTTAGAACAGTACGGGCCCTTAAATTTGGGAAATGGAGGGGGGAAAAGCAATGCTTTTTTGGTGACCCCCACTGGTCAGCAACCTTTCCCTCCCCGGCTCCCCTTCTCGTTTTATCACACCACAGGGGAAACAAAAGAAAACAAAAATTTAAAAGTCTTTTTTTTACTCACGGGGTTTTTTAAAAAACCCCAAAACAATACAAATTAAACATTGGGGGAAATTTCAATAAGTATTTTTTTTTCTTACTTAAGCCCGGGCCGATTCAAAACAAACAAAAATATTTATTCATTTTGTTTTTAAAAATCTCCCCCCCCTTCTCCTGGGGGGTTAAGTCGGCCCCCAAACCCGGGCTCAGGGGCGGGCAGGGGAGTGGCCAAACTTTTTTTGAAACTGAAAAACCCCTAAAAACTCACACCTGCGCATTTCATTTTTTTATTTGTGACTTCAGGTGAGATGGGGCATCCCGAAGCAATTTTTCTTTTAAGTAAAAACAGCAAAAAGCCCAGCTGTCTCTCCTTTTTTTTTCCAAAAAACCCAACATTACCACCAGAAAAACAGAAAACACTGGAACAAAAACGCCAAACCAACCCCAAAAAAATAGAAACAAACCCTACTTCGAATTTTTTTTTTAACTTTTTTAGCTTTTTTCTTCTCCTCTTTTTTTTTCCACCCAATTCTACTCCATCTGCGATTATATTTATTTTTTTATCAAATACAATTTTCTCTTTTACAATCAAAACGTCCTCCGGGGGCCCTTAGTTTTTTAAACAAATTTGAAAAACTTTCTCTAAAATGGGAGACTAATAAGGTTGAAAACCGTTAAAACCCCCGATTTCCTTACAAAAAAAAAAAAACCCCCCCCTTTTCCCCCAAACCCAAAAAAAATTTATGTATATCCCCCCCCCAAACATAAAATCTTATCATAGCATGAGTCAAAGCATATACATCTCTGCACAATCCACACAGCTGAACACACAGCAGAGACATCTTTCTTTGCGCACACACACACTCTTTTTCTCTCACACACACATGAAAACTTCCCTAAAGAATGCTTTCGCCGCTCCTTTTCCTTTATTTTCCTTCCTAAATTTGTGCTACCTTGAGTTGCAGATATTCAATGAGAGGCTACTCCGGACATATAGCTCGTCAACTATATAACGAAAGGTAACATACAATTGAATTTGTATTCATAAATCTCACAGATCCTTGGAACTGACCCGAAAATTCACCTAGTGACTTTCCAGGATTTGCAGCCCATCTACTGATCGCCTCATTCGAGGGCTTCCGTAGATCAGCGACGTCCCTAAACGTTATTCCTGTTTTCCTTAGTTCCTTATCTTATTCCTTTATTTTATTCCTTTTTTCCCTTAATTTTATTCAAGACCAAATTTCCCTGGGCCCAGTGTTATCAATTCCTTTTTCCTTATAGATCTTGTATTATATTCACACTCCCCCCTGTTTGCGTTGGTTTCCAACAAAATTCAGAAATTTAGAATGGAATCTCATCACACAGCAATCACAGCATGGCATACACAGGTTCTTCACGGTGCATCCCCCTCAACGCACACACAGCCACACGAACTGAACCAGCGCCCCAAAGTTGTGAGAAAGCTCACCTTATCTGCCGGCCTCTTGTGAGCGGGAGGTCAGCTCGGAGAGCCCATGATGGAACGTAGGTGAAACAGACGCAACTCGTCCCAAAATCCTCGTCACCAATTTCTGTGGTGGTGAACAATGATGCTGCGATGATGTGTTGATAAGAAATCCGCTGACACTGTACTTTGATTATAAAGGTTTATTATATCAAAGATTTCAGCATCAATTTACAGACTCTGCAGAATCTGGAGAGCAACGAAACCAATCCCAAATATACTCACTCTCCCCTGTCCTTTTGTTAAAACATGGTATATATATGCTATGCTTTATGTAACATAAGATGGCGGTGATTTGAATAGACCAATCCCTGGCCTCCACATAGATCAATGTCCTCTGTTTTAGGGGGCCCCTATAGTAACACTTTCCAGATGTTTTCAGCAAAGCAGAGTAAAGTTCATCTAAAGAAGTTCAGATACTACACTCTCAACCTGTTCCACTACAGCCCGTCCATGAGAATGGGGATGTGCTCAGTCCTCTTTTTTTTCCTGTAGTCCACAATCATCTCCTTTGTCTTGATCACGTTGAGGGAGAGGTTGTTTATCCAGGCACCACACGGCCAGGTCTCTGACCTCCTCCCTATAGGCTGTCTCATCGTTGTCGGTGATCAGGCCTACCACTCTTGTGTCATCGGCAAACTTATTGGATGGTGTTGGAGTCGTGCCTGGCCATGCAGTCATGGGTGAAAGGGAGTACAGGAGGGGACTGAGCACACACCCCTGAGGGGCCCCCGTGTTGAGGATCAGCGTGGCAGATGTGTTGTTACCTACCCTTACCACATGGGAAGGCCCATCAGGAAGTCCAGGATCCAGTTGCCAGAGGGAGTTGTTTAGTCCCAGGGTCCTTAGCTTAGTGATGAGCTTGAGGGCCACTATGGTGTTGAACGCTGAGCTGTAGTCAATGAATAGCATTCTCACATAGGTGTTCCTCTTGTCCAGGTGGGAAAGGGCAGTGTGGAGTGCCAATAGAGATTGCATCATCTGTGGATCTGTTGGGGCGGTATGCAAATTGGAGTGTGTCTAGGGTTTCTGGGATAATGGTGTTGATATAAGCCATGACCAGCCTTTCAAAGCCACTTCATGGCTACAGACGTGAGTGCTACAGGTCAGTAGTCATTTAGGCAGGTTATCTTAGTGTTCTTGGGCACAGGGACTATGGTGGCCTGCTTGAAACATGTTGGTATTACAGACTCATTCAGTGACGACATTTGCCAGTTGGTCAGCGTGTGCTCGGAGTACATGTCCTGGTAATCCGTCTTGCCCTGCGGCCCTGTGAATGTTGACCTGCTTAAAAGTCTTACTCACATCGGCTACAGAGAGCGTGATCACATAGTCATCCGGAGCAGCTGATGCTCTCATGCATGCTTCAGTGTTGCTTGCCTCGAAGTGAGCATAGAAGTGATTTAGCTTGTCTGGTAGGCTTGTGTCACTGGGCAGCTTGTGGCTGTGCTTCCCTTTGTAGTCTGTAATAGTTTTCAAGCCCTGCCTCATCCGACGAGCATCAGAACCGGTGTAATACGATTCAATCTTAGTCCTGTATTGACTCTTTGCCTGTTTGATGGTTTGTCAGAGGGCATAGCGGGATTTCTTATAAGCGTCCGGGTTAGAGTCCCGCTCCTTGAAAGCGGCAGCTCTACCCTTTAGGTCAGTGCGGATGTTGCCTGTAATCCATGGCTTCTGGTTGGGTATATATGTACGATCACTGTGGGGATGACGTCATCGATGCATTTATTGATGAAGCCAGTGACTGATGTGGTGTACTCCTCAATTCCATCGGAAGAATCCCGGAACATATTCCAGTCTGTGCTAGCAAAACAGTCCTGTAGCTTAGCATCTGCATCATCTGACCACCTCCTTATTAACCAAGTCACTGGTGCTTCCTGCTTTAGTTTTTGCTTATAAGCAGGAATCAGGAGGATAGAGTTATGGTCAGATTTGCCAAATGGAGGGCGAGGGAGAGCTTTGTACGCGTCTCTGGGTTTGGAGTAAAGGTGGTCTAGAGTTTTTTTTCCTCTGGTTGCAAATTTAACATTCTGGTAGAAGTTAGGTAGAACGGATTTAAGTTTCCCTGCATAAAGTCCCGGCCACTAGGAGCACTGCCTCTGGATGAGCGTTTTCCTGTTTACTTATTGCCTTATACAGCTCATTTAGTGCAATCTTAGTGCCAGCATCGGATTATGGTGGTAAATAGACAGCTACGAAAAATATAGATGAAAACTCTTGGTAAATAGTGTGGTGTACAGCTTATCATTAGATACTCTACCTCAGGCGAGCAAAACCTCAATACTTCCTTAGTATTAGGCATATAAGCAGACAATGAAAACTCTTACAATATTCAATGATTACATTTCTCTAAAACAGGCTATAGGCTACATGTGCACCACCAAGTCAGAACAGTAGGCGAAATTAAGAGGGGGAAAAGGGACCAAATTATTACATGGGCTATTAACAGCTCACTACACAATATACACTTAGTATTACATTCTTAGCTACAGTATACATATCTCCCTGGCATATTACATCATTTATATAGCAACATACAAGACATTTTTGGACTCACCTTGTTGTGCTGTGCTCACTTGAACAGGAAGGTGGCGAGATGGTCCTTCGTTGGCAAATTTTCTCATCAAACTTTGTCTTCAAAGTCTGGCATTCTCTGGATTTATGGTGCTTTCAAGTCAACTGGGAACTCAGAAAAAAACAAGGTCGAATCATGATGACGTCAGTGATCTTCAGGTCGGAGCTCTAGAACGAGGCATGAGTTCCCGACTTGCAATTCCAAGTTGGATGACCATTCAAAACGTATTTTCCCAGTCAGTGTTCCCAGTTGTCTTGAACTCACTGAAGTCAGATTTCCCAGTTCTGAGTTTCCAGTTGTTTTAAGTGCGGCTGAATTCATGCTGGATTGACAACATGGCCAATGTTGAATGTTTATCCTTTTAAACTTGGAAAAGAGACCCTTCAACCCAGACTTGGAACCACACACCCACTCCACTGAATAGCAGGCTAGCGATTGCTTTGCAATGCTTGCAGTTAGACACTAATTCCTTCCAAACCACTCATTGTTGAATTAGCGATTTCCAACTTGTTGTGTAATGTTTATGTCCAATGGCCGATGAGCACCGATACGTTTTATCTATAATTTCTCTTCATTGTTTCTCTTCATATGACAAGGATTTAAAAGCATTTGCCAATAGATTGTCGACTTGGATTCATGATGATGACTGCTAGCTTGCTAGCTAAGATTTTGAAAGTATGATGTTGACATGATCAGTCCAATCAAAGCTACTGTATGTGATTTGACGTAATTTTATCTGTGGCCAATGACCTTGAGCCTTCTTGGATGTGCACTTCTAATGTAACTCAATGGCAGCACCCAAGGACCTTGAATTTTCTAGCTCTACCCTTAGATTTGGCAGTGACGTAGTGGCCCCATGAGTGACAGAACACTGAGCCAATCATGGCGCAACTAGAGAACATTACCCAATCACGGCGCAACTAGAAACATTACCAATCCCTACTCTCCGTATTTTCCGCTGGCTGCCCCACCACCACAGAAAGCACTAAGCTAGGCTGCCCCACCTGCCCTGAAAGACGGGTCACCACTGTGTATCATACATATAATGTAAATTCGTAACATATTGTACGTTTGCAAAATTGTAATATATTGTACATTTTGCAAATTCTTAACATATAATACCAATTGTAATTCATAACACATCATGCAAAATGGGAGATGGACATCCACAAATGAATGCATATCATACGAAACGTAACATATCTTACTAAGTGGAGCATCTCTGATTTACATACAGAATAATACAATATGCTCTGAGACCAGGTTGGGGACATCCTCAGGACATTCACAATGTTCCCTAGTGGTCCCTTGCTGGTCTTTATGGAAAATTGACTTCCCTCTCGAAAATAATAATAATAATTTATTGAACTTGTGTAGAGCTTTTCATTAGAGAAAATAATATCAAAGTGCATATGTAAAGTAAGGAATCATGTAATCTCTATTCATTACATGTCTATCTATATTTTCAGTATGTATTTTGGTGTTTTACATAACTGTCAGGAAATAGAAGGCATCAAGAGGGGTTTTGAAGCCAAATGATCCTATCAGCGGTTTATTCTTTCATGGAAGTTCCAGGCACAACCTTTGTGTATGTTTTAATGATACGGCTGGAAAATCTGCACAGTGGGAGGTCGTATTTCATTTCTGTACCTCCAGCTGAATAAAGCACTGGTTATCGGTGTGTGTGTGTGTGTGTGTGTGTGAGTGCATTTGTGCATGCATGAGAGAGTTTGTGTATGTGTGTGTGTGTGAGTGCATTTGTGCATGTGTGAGTGATTGAGTGAGTGTGTCTGTGTGTGTGTGTGTGTGTGAGTGCATTTGTGCATGCGTGAGTGAGTGTATGTGCATGTGCATGGATAAGGATATGCATGTGTGTGCCTGCATGTGTGCCTGTGTGTGTGTGGCTGCGAAAGAGCAAAGTTGCACAGTCTCCTGAGTCAGCAGCCAATCCCTTTGGAATGCTAATCACTTAGCGTCTCTCTCCATCTGCACCCCTCTCCTCTCTCTCTCTCCTCTCTCTCTCTCTCTCTCTCTCTCTCTCTCCTCTCTCTCTCTCACCCCCATCACGTGTCTGTCTTCCCTTCTTTCTCTATTCCTCCCCTCCCTTCTCCCTTTTCATTCTTTCTCTTCCTCTCTATGTCCAACCCATATTCTCTATGTTTCTTTCTCTCCCTCTTCTTCCCCTTCCCATATATCCTCTCTCTCTCCTTCTCCCTCTCCCTCCCTCTCTCTGACATGTTTCTATGAAGTTGGTCTGTCTATTAGATGGCCCTGTTGCAGGTTCATGTTTGGTCCTCTGCAGCAGCGGTGGGTTGAGTCAGACATAGAAACGTGACTGATAGAATAACTTTACTTCTCCTCAGGGGAATTTATACAGAGCCTGGTAGCAGCCAGTCTGTTTAAAGATGGATTATAGGGAATAATATTATAGCATCTCTATGACATGGTCTGTAGAGCCTGAGGTTAGTGCCCACCTCTCCTCCTCCTCCTACTCTTCCGCATTCCGTTCTCCGATCCCCCTTCGTCCATAGCTAGCCCCCAGACAGATGGAGGGACGTATGATGTTCTGCTCTGCTCGATGTTCTGTTCGACTGCAGTTGCTATGACGTCAGAGAGGGGAAGACAGCAGTGCTAGAGAGAGGGGGAGAGAAGAGAGGAAAGGAAGGGAAGAGTCAGGCTGACAGGGTTCACAGGGTTTGTTTTGGGATCTTTTCCATTCTTATAGACTAACAGTGAAAATCTGACCTTTTCCAACAATGAAGAGTTAAAGATATATATATATATATTTTAAAATAGAGAAATAGTGACACGAGGAATAATGAATAACAATAAAGAGTAAAAAATAACATGGCGTACCAGTACAGAGTCGATGTGCAGGGTACCATGTGAACTTGTGGACCTGAGAGGGCTGTGGGAACACACACAATGACACTCACCACCACAGTCATATAGATTGTGGTCATATTGACCATGGTCATAACAGATCACATTCATATTCATTAGGATGAATCAGCAGGTTACTCTGTCATGAAATAGAAAAGAGGAGAAGAACATCTTACAGTGTTCAGTTCTCTCACAGATTCAATTCACTGCAGTCATGCAGTTATTCTATTGGACAGAAGAGAGCGCCTTTGGATAAATGAGGAAATGTGCGAGGAAGCTGTGTGTCTGTGTGCTGTAGTTGAGAAAGAGAGATGATTAGGTTGCGTGTAGGAATTTGTGTGTGTGTGTGTATGTGTATGTTTGTGTATACAGTATGTATTCAAAAGTCCATTACACTTTTCATTGTGTATCTTTATCTTTGATCTTCACTTCACAGAAACCAGCACAGAACCATTGAAGATGTCCATGGACAGGACATCATAAGCTAATGATTCCACACATCCACTGGACCCCCTCACCAAGCCCAGAGACCGGATCACAGTAGGGACAAATAGTGCAGAGTTGTGTAACATGCATGATGAAGTCTTTCCTGGAGGCCACGTTACATCATTCACATGCAGTCAACGCTAGCTCCAGTCTCCAGGGGCCTTTCATGCTTCTGTTGCCCCACTCTGAAGACCCTCTCCTTGGGTATGAAGGCTGAATGTAAGGGGCTGCTGTAAGATGCTATGGTTCTATGATCCTGCTCAGTGGTTGATTTAGTGTTTGGACAATTAAGGTCTGAGGCTGTTGGGGGTTTCTGTCTTGGACTCCATTTTTAGCAGGTCAAACATGTTGAAATAAAGCAGTGTTCCAGTGTTTTAAATGGTGATGCTTTTGATGCAGGTTGAGGGGGGGGGGGGGTGGAACAAGCTCTGAGAACTGAGAGAGAGAAAGAAAGAAAAAAGAGAGAGAGGGATTTGACTTACAGGAGAGGCTCATGTAAGTCAAATCCCTCTCTCTCTTTTTTTCTTTCTTTCTCTCTCTCAGTTCTCAGAGCTTGTTCCATCGTTTATGGAGGTCAGGTCACTTGGGTACTGGTGCACAGAGACACTGAGCTAAAAAGGAGAGAGAGAAATGATTGAGAGAAGGAGACGAGAGAGAAGGAAAGGGGGATGGCGTGGAGTGATATACAGCTGGGGAGATTTACAGAGAGAAAGAGAGTAAGGTTCAGGACAGAGACAGATAGGCAGGCAGGCAGAGAGTGATATAGAGGGAGAGAGGAACCAACAGCGAGAGAGTGAGACAGAGTGAGAGAGGTCAAGAGAAAGAGAGAGGGAGTCAGAGAGACCAACAGAAAGGCAGATACACTCTCCAGTCCTGTTGCCACATCAGGTCACTATGGTAACAGCTATAGCAACCGATCCGTCATCATCATTAATGATCCATCATATGTCTCTATAATTCATGTTTATCATGCCCTGTGCTGGGACTGTACTGTACTGCTGATCTAAAAGTCATGTGGATAGTGAGGTGATAAACAGTTCAGCGCTTCGGCCATATTGCTTAAACCCCCAGACCCTTAGATCTGTCAACATCACAGAGTGTTTCTTCAATCAATCTTGGTAACTGAGCTTCTATAGCCTGGGTATCTGTTTCTGCATGTGTGTATCGGGCCAAACAGTCTGGAATAATTCAACGCAGCAGCATGACTTTGTGCAGAAACAGTAGGGTTTCTAAGCTAAAAATGGGATACTCAATTAAATCAAAACATCATTCTTCTTGCCCAGCATGAATGTACTTTTGAATTCATATTTTAATAAAAAGGGCTGACTGGTTAAAACAACAGGCAACTTAACGCCTCCTAAATCTAAATATGTTTTGCTTTGTTGTAATATTTCTTCACCCTAGGAAGCCAGTTCCAGGCTTTGCTTAAATGGGGCCCTGGGTTAGAGGCTGGGACAGGCTGTGTTACCAACCTCTGAACCATCCCATTACATGTGATTATCATGGCCTTTAGGGAGCTTTACAGCTCAGTGCCTCCACTCCTTACATTATGTGTCCGTGGAGAACATAAATCATGGATGTGTGTGATGTAATTCTCTCTCCCCCTCCCACCTTTTCTCTGTGTCTAGTATGTGTGTGTGTGTCTGTGTCTGTGTGCGTGCATGTGTGTGTGCATGTGTCTGTGCACACGCATTCTTGCATGTGTGTGTGTGTGTGTATGTGTGCATTTATCTTTCCACATGTGTGTAAGTCATACAAGTGTGTTATCATAAGCTCTCTTCCAGTCTGCAGAACAACCCAAAAATATGACCAGAATAACTTAATCCATCCTCTGCCTGTAGATTACAGCATTCACTGTTCAATATGTCTGTCTGTCTGGCCTGGCTTAATCTCCCGTGGGCAGATTCTGCGTGTATACAGAAAGAATCTGCCAGGACTAAATGGGATGCGTGAGATCCGAGCAACATTAGTTCCGTTTTTTGGGTTTTCGTCACTCTTTTTGGTAGAGACTTTGTTTTTGCCTGAACTCTTAATTTCTAACATGTACAGTATGAACACAGAAGTTAATCACTCAGCTGACCAAATTACTCAATATTTTACTTCTGGGTTAACCGAGATTAGGCCTGGCTGGGACACACACTGAAACTCTAGGGCGGCAGGTAGCTTAGTGGTTAAGAGCGTCGTGCCAGTAACTGAAAGGTCGCTGGTTCTAATCCCGAGCCGACTAGGTGAAAAATCTGTTGATGTGCCCTTGAGCAAGGCACTTAACCCTAATTGCTCTGGATAAGAGTGTCTGCTAAAATGTAAACCACTCCTTTAGCCCTCCCAGACACTCCATTGTGCATGGCATTCCAAATGACACCCTATTCCCTATTTAGTGCATTACCAGGGCCCATTTGGGACACAACCCATGTCACTATAAAGCTGGATTTTCACGAGCTATAGCTAGCTAGCTAGCACGGCGACAGGGAAAATGTTCAGGCCCTGGTTCTCTAAGCTGGCCTGACAGAACAGCCGGCAATGTCACTCTGACATCTCCTTTGATACGGACGTCAATTTAGATCTGCCGTAATAGAGAATTAGTGCTGGAGGAGGTTAGAGATCTGACACAGGAACTGGAGGAGTGCATACAGGACAACAGGGCTGGCAGAGAAGGGCTATGGCACCATGCACACGCACGTACATGCACACAGGCAAGCAAACACACACACATACACACGCATGCATGCCGACACACGCGCGCACACACACACACACACACACACACACACACACACAGTCCACATTATTATTCTGGCTCCTACTGCTCTTCAACCCTTTAAGCTAAACTTCAACTTAACCTTATCTAGACCAGATGAAGTCAATCATGTATTCACTTAATATACATTATTTATTGTCCAATGCTTGTCACATTTGCTGTCATGTTTGCAATATTAAATGCCATATTAAATGTTTAAGCCATTGGGGCAGGTGTTTTGGCTTGGACCACGTGGGCTTCGTAGACAGCGGATGCATCCTCCACCTTAGCGGGCAGGGTCTGTGGGGACTCCAGCATGGGAAGCAGCTCCACGAGCATGCCTGTGATTTCTGCCGCCAGACTGGGGTGTGTGGTGTGAATCAGGAGGTAAAGGGTCTGACCTGGAGGGAGGGAGAGGAAAATAAACCATCAGAAATGACCATGGAATGGAGGGTCACAAGTTCTTGAATGAGGAAGTTAATTGAAAAGAGAGATGGATGCCAGACTCACACAGACTTTATTTGTGGTTCTCAAGGGACAAGGTTGACAGCATGGAAGCAGTCAGAGGCTCCTGGATACAGACAGCAAGCTGTTGCATGTGGACCTGAAGCATGGCATTCATTTCCTGCTGAGAGGTTTTGTGAGGCATTGCTCACTATGGCTGCCTGGGTAGCTGGGGAGAAGTTATTCATGATCGAAGATGTGATGATGACATTAGCCAGCATTCTTCCAACTAAAGACATTCAAGGTAAATGGTATGGGAGCTGTAGCAAAAATGACTCCATAATTTACATATATGCTGCATCATCAGATGGGAGGATGAGGCACTCATGGTGCATGGATGCATGACAGGAATATTCTGGACCATAATGGGGGGTGCAGGCTGGTTGGGGTTGATGATGATTGGGTTGGGGACAGCCATGACGCTTTGTTCCAAAGCGGCAACACTCTTTCTGGAGATGATGACCGTCCCAGCTATCATCCAGATTCTTCACGTACAGGTTGACTCCGATAATGCGGCATTCTTCCTCTGCTCAATCCTGTATTTTAGCACCGTCTGACACTCGCATTTCCAGCCAGGTCACCGGTGGTACAAATCAGGATTAGACGTCCATCCATTTCTGAGGACGTCAGGAGATGACGTAGAAACTGGCCACCTTTTAGATGTTTGTTTTAAGCCCATCTCAAACCTTAGCCCTTACCCTAACCATTCGCAGTTAATGCCTAATCTTAACAATTTGGAGTTAATGCCTAAACTTAATCTTAAACACTTTGATATTCTACGTTTGAGAAAATATGGATGGACGTCTAATTCTGACATGAGACTGTGAGAGCTTGTTGCGCCTTTCTTCTGGGCGCGGCCCACATAGATCCACCTCCCGTTCACCTCCATCCCATTCATCTGATCCACAGCCTAAAGAAGTCAGATACACTCCAATGAGACACTGGACTCCCAGACACTGAGCTCTGTACCACATCTAGACAGTGACAATAATGGATGGCATCTCTCACCTTCTGTGCATCCTCATGCCTTTTGAAACTGAGGAAGCCGAATCCACTGGATTCGACTCTCTGTACCTGAAAAGGACAGAATCATCCTCAACTCAATAAAAAGGCCAACTAAACAGACACGAAACACAAGATAATATACCACAGTAGGCTACACAAGACACATCTGCCAAACACTCACCATGTCAACTATGCCTCGCTGTTGATGCCAAAGTTCTTGATGTACACAATGCTGAACTCCTTGGCCCTGGATCCAAATTCAGCCTCTCGCTGTTTGCATGATTTGAATGGTTCAATGCTCACTATTTCTTCAGCCAACATCTTACCATTCAATCTATTCTCTCTACTATTGTAATTCAGTCCAGTTGCGTTTCATATGAGGCCTGGTTGGTCCATACAGAACATCTGTGAGTGTCAGTGATGTATCTGTCCTGCCAGGGTTCTTGGAGAAGGTCTAGATTCTACACTAGACTCAGATGGTGACCCTTAGTTCATTTGTGAGTGTGTTGTACAGAAAGGACAGTGAGGCTATGAGAGATGAAAGATGAGAGGTAACATGCACATGTATAGCGGCTTGTTGGTCACAATGCGTGTGTATTAGTATGTAGGTGCATGCATGTGTGTGTCTGCATGTGTGTGCATGTGTGTGTGTCACTGAAATAATTGCATTGGTAAACACAGGGTCCATCCTCAGTGATTTCCACTACTCTTGCTCTTGACTCACACCGGCTCTGATGCTCGTCGGATGTGGCAGGGCTTGCAAACTATTACGGACTACAAAGGGAAGCACAGCCACGAACTGCCCAGTGACACGTGCCTACCAGACGAGCTAAATCACTTCTATGTTCTGCACTGAAGCATGCATGAGAGCATCAACTGTTTCCGGATGACTATGTGATCACGCTCTCCGTAGCCAATGTGAGTAAGACTTTTAAGCAGGTCAACATTCACAAGGCCGCAGGGCCAGACGGATTAACAGGACGTGTACTCCAAGCATGCGCTGACCAACTGGCAAGTGTCTTCACTGACATTGTCAACATTTCCCTGACTGAGTCTGTAATACCAACATGTTTCAAACAGACCATCATAGTCCCTTTGCCCAAGAACACTAATATAACCAGCCTAAATGACTTCCGACCCGTTGCACTCACGTCTGTAGCCATGAAGTGCTTTGAAAGGCTGGTCATGGCTCACATTAACACCACTATCCCAGAAACCCTAGACCCACTCCAATTTGCATACCGCCCCAACAGATCCACAGAGGATGCAGTCTCTATTGCACTCCACATTGCCCTTTCCCTCCTGGACAAGAGGAACACCTACGTGAGAATGCTATTCATTGACTACAGCTCAGCGTTCAACACCATAGTGCCCTCAAAGCTCATCACTAAGCTAAGGACCCTGGGACTAAACACCTCTCTCTACAACTGGATCCTGGACTTCCTGACGGGCCACCCCCAGGTGGTAAGGGTAGGTAATAACACATCTGCCACGCTGATCCTCAACACGGGGGCCCCTCAGGGGTGCGTGCTCAGTCCCCTCCTGTACTCCTTGTTCACCCATGACTGCATGGCCAGGCATGACACCAACACCATCATTAAGTTTGCCGACGACACAACAGTGCTAGGCCTGATCACCGACAATGATGAGACAGCCTATAGGGAGGAGGTCAGAGACATGGCCGTGTGGTGCCTGGATAACAACCTCTCCCTCAACGTAATCAAGACAAAGGAGATGATTGTGGACTACAGGACTGAGCACGCCCCCATTCTCATTGACGGGGCTGTAGTGGAACAGGTTGAGAGCTCCAAGTCCAAACACACCAAGACAGTCGTGAAGAGGGCACGACAAAGCCTATTCCCCCTCAGGAGACTGAAAAGATTTGGCATGGCTCCTCAGATCCTCAAAAAGTTAAACAGCTGCACCATCGAGAGCATCCTGACTGGTTGCATCACTGCCTGGTATGGCAAATGCTCGGCCTCCGACCGCAAGGCACTACAGAGGGTAGTGCGTACGGCCCAGTACATTACTGGGGCCAAGCTTCCTGCCATCCAGGACCTCTATACCAGTCCCTAAAGAGGAAGGCCCTAAAAATTGTCAAAGACTCCAGCCACCCTAGTCATAGACTGTTCTCACTGCTACCGCACGGCAAGTGGTACCGGAGCGCCAAGTCTAGGTCCAAAAGGCTTCTTAACAGCTTCTACCCCCAAGCCATAAGACTCCGGAACAGCTAATCATGGCTACCCAGACTATTTGCATTGTTCCCCCCCACCCCATCTTTTACGCTGCTGCTACTTTCTGTTTATTATCTATGCATATTCACTTTAACTCTACCCACATGTACATATTACCTCAATTACCTCGACTAACCTGTGCCTCCGCACATTGACTCTGTACCAGTACCCCCTTTATATAGCCTCCCTACTGTTTTAATTTTTACTTATTTTTTTACTCATCTATTTTTTACTTAACACTTATTTTTCTTAAAACGGTATTATTGTTTAAGGGCTTGTAAGTAAGCATTTCACTGTAAGGTCTACACCTGTTGTATTCGGTGCATGTGGCTACCCAGACTAGCAGACTATTTGCATTGTTCCCTCCCACCCCATCTTTTACGCTGCTGCTACTCTCTGATCACCGACAATGATGAGAGTAGCAGCAGCGTAAAATATGGGGTGGGGGGGAACAATGCAAATAGTCTGGGTAGCCATGATTAGCTGTTCAGGAGTCTTATGGCTTGGGGGTAGAAGCTGTTAAGAAGCCTTTTGGACCTAGACTTGGCGCTCCAGTACCGCTTGCCGTGCGGTAGCAGAGAGAACAGTCTATGACTAGGGTGGCTGGAGTCTTTGACAATTTTTAGGGCCTTCCTCTTTAGGGACTGGTATAGAGGTCCTGGATGGCAGGAAGCTTGGCCCCAGTGATGTACTGGGCCGTACGCACTACCCTCTGTAGTGCCTTGCGGTCGGAGGCCGAGCATTTGCCAGGTTCTGTCGTAGCCGGCCGTGACCGGGAGACCCATGGGGCGGCGCACAATTGGCCCAGCGTCGTCCAGGGTAGAGGAGGGAATGGCCGGCAGGGATGTAGCTCAGTTGGTAGAGCATGGCATTTGCAACGCCAGGGTTGTGGGTTCGATTCCCACGGGGGGCCAGTATGAAACATAAATAATGTATGCACTCACTAACTGTAAGTCGCTCTGGATAAGAGCGTCTGCTAAATGACTTAAATGTAAATGTAAATTTGATTTGATAATAACACAATTCCCCACTGGGGACCTCTGGAAAGGTTAGTGTCACATGTGGCCATTATAGACCAAGATAAGCTTTTACCCTGCTACTGTAAACCACCCCCACACACCCTCCTCTCCTCCACCTCTCTCCCTCTCCCTCAGTCGCTCTCACCATCCTGCATCAGTCTGCTCTCTAGCTCTCTCTTTCTATTGCTCTCTCCGTCACTCTCACCATCTTTCATCTATCCCCCTTGCTCTCTTTTCTCTGTGGAATTCCCTCGTCCTTCCCTTTATTCACTCTCCATCTTTCTCCCTCTCTCTCTCTTCCTCATTACCTCCTCTCTCTCCATTCCATGACATTTATTTCTTCACTCCCAGTTCCAGTCCCTTTTTCCCTTTCCCTTCACTGAGTGGACAAAACATTAAGAACACATGCTCTTTCCATGACATAGACTGACCAATCCAATTGAGACATGGATTCTGTATTTTTACATTTTACATTTTAGTCATTTAGCAGATGCTCTTATCCAGAGCGACTTACAGTTAGTGAGTGCATCCATTTTATTTTATTTTATATATATTGTTTTCACACTAACCGCAATAATATTTAATTGAATCCTCACATCCTCCCTCCTTCTCAAAGCACATTGGAGTGGATCTTAGGTTCCTCTCCTCTGATCTTCTCCTCCAATGCATTTTGAGAAGGAGGCAAGTAGAGGATGCGAGGAATCAAGGAAATACAATTAACATACACACCAGGAATTGGACTACTGTGAGGTCATCCTAGAGAACGAGGCTGGCTGACTATCCATATCTGTATGTGTGCCATTCAGAGGGTGAATGGGCAAGACAAAATATTTAAGTGCCTATGAACGGGGTATGGTAGTAGGGGCCAGGCACACCGGTTTGTGTCAAGAACTGCAACACTGCTGGGTTTTTCACGCTAAATAGTTTCCCGTGTGTATCAAGAATGGTCCTCCACCCAAAGGACATCCAGCCAACTTGACACAACCGTAGGAAGCATTGGTGTCAATATAGGCCAGGATCCCTGTGGAATGCTTTTGTCACCTTGTAGAGTCCATGCCCCGACGAATCGAGGGCAAAAGGGGGGGTTGCAACTCAATATTAGGAGGGCGTTCCTAATGTTTGGTACTCTGTGTATATCCCTCCAGTCTCACTCTAACACTCAGTTCTTTCCTTCTCTCTCTTTCTCTCTCTCTATATGTCCTGTTTCTACAGCACCCTGCTCTTCATCTCTCTGTCCCTACCACACTCCCTCTCTCCCTCACTCCCTCTCTCCATTTCTCTCCCTCTCATGTTTAATCAGTCTGTCAAGCTGCCTTCACTGCAGGGAGTCTGAATTATTGATCTCAAGGCCAGCATTAAAAGAAGGTGAAACTGCAGCGTGGAGAAGGAGCAGATAGATTACGAATAGACAGATGGAGAGACATTAAATGGATTCTATTTGAGATAGCTACAGTAGACTACAGAGGTGTTTATGATAGAGGGATATGCAAAGAGAGACCAGGAGTAGAGGAGAGAAAAGAGGACAAGCCTGGGAGATGTAGAGAGGTGCTGTAGCAGCAGCCGACAGGCAGACAGACCGAAAGATAGAAAATTGTTGTTTTCCTTCTCTGTTTTGTCAGGCAGCTGTCTGATGTAATTAGCCACAGCGCTAACGCTAGCCTAGCATTAGCTTCCGATGGCTTGTTTCATCTCCGTACCCCCTGCCTGCATCCCCTCTGCGTAGAGCTGTAACCGTTAGCCGACGTTGATAACGACCCTTCATAGCATCAGCTAACAAACAATAAAAACAAAGGGATAGGGAGAGATAAGAGAGATTGAGAGAGAGGGAAGATGTTTCGTGTCACACATCTCCTGACTAATGACCATCAGCTACAGAGGGAGAAGGGGAATACACAGGAGATGTGTCATGTCACACAATGAAGACACAAACTCCCACTATCTGCCTGCTTCTAAGGATATATAAACATGTCATACTGCACTGACTTCCTTCCTTTTTCTCTATTTCCTTCCTTCCTTCCTGTGATCGATGATGTGACATGACTGTGATATGACTACAGTGGAACCTTTGCTTTAACCTCTCCAATCATGTTGGATAATGGACATATGATTAAATAATTGCTCCATTGTCCCTTTTAAGAGTTGTGTTTGTGAATATTTTAGAATTCTCAAAAAAGTGTTGCATGTTCTGTCAGTTGTTTCTTATCCAGGTACTTCTGAGCCGTCTCAGATCATTCAATAAAAACAGGGACATGGGAGTGCTAGGGCATCAAGCAATTCGTTGGGAATCTAGGACACACCAACACGCACACGTACATGTACACGCACACACACACCAGCTACTACATTTCAGTAGAGGCAGAGAGAGATTAGCTGGTGTTCGACTGCACGCCTCAGTGCATTAACACCATAGTGCGTCCTGAGAGTGGAGAGTGGGTGATACAGAGGTAGGCTAGTATACTAATATCATTGACCAGACATGATGCTATTATGTTACTCCAGGTGGAAATAGAGGTCAGAGAGAGAGAGAGAGAGAGAGAAAATGAACAAGATAATGAGCAAATAAGGTGGACAGAGCGAGAGAGAGATAATGGGGAGAGAGGGAAGATAAGGAGAGATAATGAAGGATTAAAGTGGTAAGGTCACCAAGCCATAATGAAAGCAATAAAACCTCTCCGGGCAAAAGGTACAACAGAGGTCCCAGACCGGGATATTGCTTTCTGATGAATGTGGTGATTTTGCAAAATGCAATGTAGCATGGAGTATCCTGCTCATGTAGAATAAGAAAGACTCCTCCAGTCTTATTCAGTGCTCTGAGGCTGCAGCGCCTTATCAGTGTGCAGACACAGTGGCCCATACTGACAAGGTACAAGCCTGAGAAGTCAAAAAATAAGATGGGTTAGGTGTGCTTGTTTGTGTGTGTGTCTGTCTGTTTGTGTGTGTGTGTGTGTGTCTGTGACTGCTGGGCTTTTCGTAGGTGTGGGTGGCAGGAATGGATGCTCCAGGGTTAGCCACACGTGGTCGATCGTGATGCCCAGAACAAGTGCTCATTCCTGGATTCAGTGACTTCTACCCCCTCAGCGCTATGGACCCTGATCCAAGTTCTCACTTTAAATCTAGCATACTGACACTATTACAGAACGTGTCAGTCATTTTCAGCCCTGTGAATGCCTGTTTTGGCTGAAACCAGCCAATGTTCCTTTGAGACTTTCCTAATCCTTGGTTTTCAGTAAATAGTCTTGACAGCAGGCTCCATTGAATAGCAACAGGAACCTCTCCAACTTTCCAATAGCTCAGTCTGTCAAGGGAACACACACCCCACACCTCCGAACGGATACACTGACGCACGCACATGCATGCATGCACACACACAAACACACACACAAGCACCAATCTAAGCGGAGAGATAAACTGTACGTTGCATCTTAGCAAACAAACAATTAATAATGTATCCTCATGAAAACACTTAGTAATCACGTAACAACACACCATGAATTGTATCAGACCTACAAAAAAACATGATGATGCGTTTCCATGTTTTCAAAGCCAGCAAGGCCCTTAGCGGCAAATTTGACAGACAGTTGATAATTTAATGGATTTCATAGATGTCAAGGCTGAGGTGTATGTGGTGTGGGAGTCAGGCGCAGGACACCGAAGCTTAGTCCAACAAAGTTTACTGTGAAACCACTAGGCAAAGATACAGTAAACGGCCTCAAAACAAAACAGAGGCGAGCAATACGCAACCTATGCGTATTGCACTAAACAACGAAACAGATACAAAAACACGCAGCACTACGGACAGGCGAAAAACAACACACAACCTAACCAATACAAAACAGGCTACTTATAGGACACGTAATCAGACACAAACGGACACAGGTGTAAAAGACAGACAAAAGCAATCAAACATAGAAACATTCAACGGTGGCAGCTAGTATTCCGGGGACGACGAACGCTGAAGCCTGCCCGAACCAGGAGGAGGAGCAGCCTCGGCAGAATCCGTGACAATAGATCCTCAAATGGTGGGAGATAGAGACCCTGGGAGATTGTCTGACTAACTTTTGGAGAAGACAGGCTCTGATATTAATGTCAGTGAAGTTCCCTGGCTGTCTGGGACAACCTCACCAAATATGGCTGTTATCATATATTCATGCCACTCACTTACATAATGTCTCTAGACTCCAGACCTGATAAGACTTGTTACAGTACCGTACAGAGGGTGAATCCCAGCATTGTTATACAGCATATAATATAAGCAAGATAAATGACGGGTTCCCTGTTTCAGGGCCTGACTTACGGGTTGGTCTGTCCAAACACAAACATGGAGCTGTAGGGGAGAATGTGTTTGTGTCCGTTCATCAGCTCCTACTCCAATTCCTTCTTCTTCTCATTCAGGGGGAGGCTCTCACAGTCTATGTTATTCAATATCAGACAGAGAGAGCGTGAGAGAGGGCAAGAGACAACGGGAGAAAGAGAGAGAGAGAGAGAGAGAGATAGAGAGAGAGAGAGAGAGAGAGAGAGAGAGAGAGTGTGTGTATATTTGTGTGTGAATCTGTGTATGCCACAGTATTAAACACCTGTGCTGTAAAAATATCCAATAAGACAACAGTCAGTTACTCATCTTTTTTGAACAACACAGAGAGCGTCCCAGCCTGTCTCCTTACGCATATTTATGGCAGTGAAATGGCCCAGTAAAATGTACGGCCACACCGCCGCTTGACTGAGTGGGCGCAAATTGAAAAAGCAACATGAGGGTCTGCCACTTCAAATTCCCTCCTGCCTCGACAATATGAATCAAGATATGAGTGTGTGCGTGTGTGTGTGTCTGTGTGCGTGTGTGTGTATGCACACAGCCATGCGTGTGTGTGTGTGTGTGTGTGTGTGTGTGTGTGTGTGTGTGTGTGCGTGAGCATGCTTGCGTGTGTGCCTTCAAAACAAATGTCCAAAAGCAATTAGGGGATTAGTACTGTAACGATCACGGTGTTGGTGAGTGTCTGTCCATCCATTCATCTAGCCATGCAGCATCACTGGCAGCAGTCGATACAGTCAAATTAATTACCTTTCAAGAGGGTTAGAGTCCCACAGGATAGCCAGCCTCACCCTGCCTGTTCATTCACACCAGACCTGGGTTCAAATACTATTTGAAATAATTTCAAAAACTGTATCTGTGCTTAATTTAGCTTGCATGTTGCAATGTCACCAATAGAAGTGTCTCAAAAGTGTAAACCCCAGGCAGGCTAAAGCAAACAATCAAAGCATTTTGAATAGTATTTGAACCCAGGTTTGCTTCACACAGGGATTGTTGATATCATTCTGCTCAGCAGGTATTGAGCTCATGATATTAAAGCCTTGTTTGATCCGTACAGTCTGTAGATTTAATACAAAGACAGTTTAGATGCTGATTTGATTTCAAAGACATGCCACCCTTTGAGATCCAATCACTGTATATCAAATATCCCATTACAAATAAATGCACTTGTAAGTGGATACACTTCTGTTTAAGTTAACTACGTTATGCATTATCTTAGCTTAGGATAAGTCAAGGGACAAATAGCTTGCATACTGTAACGCTCAACACTCCTATGTGTGTGTGTGTGTGTGTGTGTGTGTGTGTGTGTGTGTGTGTGTGTGTGTGTATGTGTGTGTGTGTGCAGTGGAGCCATTTCTGCCTGGTAGAATACTAGGACCAAAAAGGTTGGCAAGTATTATGTTTTACATCAATTGCACCTGCAAGAGGTTTTTCCCAGTTGTGAGAGTGCATCCCTTTTCAAGTCTCCCCAAACGTTCAATAGCAGCTTTCCTCCGTACTCAAAATCAAAGACTTTCAGAAAAAGAGCATTCACTGTTTTCCCCCACTCCCAAACCTGGAAGTCAAAACCTGCATATGCTCACACATTAACAAACAAACATGGTTAGCATGCTAATGTCATTTTAAATAATTTATCTCCATCATCCATATTGATGTTTGAGCTTTCTCTGACATACATTTACATACACATGAGGGTGTCACAATAGTTTTACCAAGTTAATTTACAGGCACTCTAGGGGAACTAAAGGTTGGTAGATGTAGTGTGCTACAGAGTGGCCTAGTTAACCACATGCTAACTCAGCACCTAGGCTCTGACTGGCCCCTGGGGCAGCAGAGAAGCAGGCAACACACACATTGCTGCTTCACTGTCACGATCGTCTACCAATGAGGAGGACCAAGGCGCAGCGTTGAATGCGAACATTTTATTTTATCAAGATGATCACACGATCAAAACAACAAAAACGAAACGTGACGTCCCTGGTTACATAAACCAACAAACACGGAACAAGAAACCACAAACACAAAGTGAAAAGACCGACAGTTAAATATGGCTCCCAATCAGAGACAACCAGCTGACACTCGTTGCCTCTGATTGGGAGTCACTCAGGCCAACATAGATATACAAACATAGACTTACACACCCTGGCTCAACATAACATAGTCCCCAGAGCCAGGGCGTGACAGTACCCCCCCCCCAAAGGCGCGGACTCCGACCGCGCCAAACAACCACAACAGGGGAGGGACCGGGTGGGCACTCCGCCTCGGCGGCGGATCCGACTCCGGACATGACCCAGGCACGGGTTGTGCTGGACTGACGACGCGCACCCCTGGCTTGGTGCGTGGAGGAGGAACGGGCCTTACCAGGCTGACGACGCACACCGTAGGCTTGGTGCGTGGAGCAGGGACAGGCCGGACTGGGCTGACGAAGCACACCACTGACTTGGTGCGGGGAGCAGGAACGGGCCGGACAGGGCTGACGAAGCGCACCCCTGACTTGGTGCGGGGAGCAGGAATGAGCCGGACCGGGCTGACGACGCGCACCACTGACTTGGTGCGGGGAGCTTGGATGGGCCGGACTGGGCTGGCGACACGCACCACCGACTTGGTGCGGAGAGCAGGAACGGGCCGGACAGGGCTGACGAAACGCACCACAGACTTGGCGCGGGGAGCAGGAATGGGCCGGACTGGGCTGGCGACGCGCACCACAGACTTGGTGCGGAGAGCAGGAACGGGCCGGACAGGGCTGGTGACGCGCACCACCGACTTGGTGCGGGGAGCTTGGATGGGCCGGACTGGGCTGGCGACGCGCACCACAGACTTGGTGGGAGTGGCAGGAACAGGCCGGCCCGTACTGGGAACACACACCACTGGCCCTACGTGGGGATCAGGAACAGGCCGGACCGGACTGGCAACACACGCCAGTACCTCTCGCCGTGCCTCTACAACCTCCTTCCCCCTGGTGACCAGTGACTCCCGTAACCTGGCGGCCTCCTCTGCCAACCCGCTGGACCGCTCTATCGCGGCCTCCTGCTGCCCCGACGTCGTGAGCCCCCCCCTAAAAAAATTCTGGGGGTCTCTCCTCCCCGTGGGCCAGGCCTCCATCGTTCTCGCCAGACTCTCACCCCACTGCTCCAAAGTCCAACCTCTCTCCTCTTCTCTTGGCTTGGCCCAGTCGAGACTCCTACTCCACTGCTCCCAAGTCCATCCTCTCTCTTCTTCACGCTGCTTGGTCCTGTTATGGTGGTTTCTTCTGTCACGATCGTCTACCAATGAGGAGGACCAAGGCGCAGCGTTGAATGCGAACATTTTATTTTATCAAGATGATCACACGATCAAAACAACAAAAACGAAACGTGACGTCCCTGGTTACATAAACCAACAAACACGGAACAAGAAACCACAAACACAAAGTGAAAAGACCGACAGTTAAATATGGCTCCCAATCAGAGACAACCAGCTGACACTCGTTGCCTCTGATTGGGAGTCACTCAGGCCAACATAGATATACAAACATAGACTTACACACCCTGGCTCAACATAACATAGTCCCCAGAGCCAGGGCGTGACATTCACTAGAGGTAATTACTTATGTGAGTGTGTGTGTTTATACTGTAGGCTTTCAATTGTATGTGTTTGTATGTATCCCTTCTTTCTTTTCTCTCCAAAACTCTTGAGCGTGCCGTCTTTAGCCAACTCTCTTGCTATCTCTCTCAGAATGACCTTCTTGATCCAAACCAGTCAGGTTTCAAGACTGGTCATTCAACTGAGACTGCTCTTCTCTGTGTCACGGAGGCTCTCCGCACTGCTAAAGCTAACTCTCTCTCCTCTGCTCTTGTCCTTCTAGACCTGTCTGCTGCCTTTGATACTGTGAACCATCAGATCCTCCTCTCCACCCTCTCCGAGTTGGGCATCTCCGGCGCGGCTCACTCTTGGATTGCGTCCTACCTGACCGGTCGCTCCTACCAAGTGGCGTGGCGAGAATCTGTCTCCGCACCACGTGCTCTCACCACTGGTGTCCCCCAGGGCTCAGTTCTAGGCCCTCTCCTATTCTCGCTATACACCAAGTCACTTGGCTCTGTCATATCCTCACATGGCCTCTCCTATCATTGCTACGCAGACGACACAGAACTAATCTTCTCCTTTCCCCCTTCTGATAACCAGGTGGTGAATCGCATCTCTGCATGTCTGGCAGACATATCAGTGTGGATGACGGATCACCACCTCAAGCTGAACCTCGGCAAGACGGAGCTGCTCTTCCTCCCGGGGAAGTACTGCCCATTCCATGATCTCGCCATCACGGTTGACAACTCTGTTGTGTCCTCCTCCCAGAGTGCGAAGAGCCTTGGCGTGACCCTGGACAACACCCTGTCATTCTCCGCTAACATCAAGGCGGTGACCCGATCCTGTAGGTTCATGCTCTACAACATTCGGAGAGTACGACCCTGCCTTACACAGGAAGCGGCACAGGTCCTAATCCAGGCACTTGTCATCTCCCGTCTGGATTACTGCAACTCGCTGTTGGCTGGGCTCCCTGCCTGTGCCATTAAACCCCTACAACTCATCCAGAATGCCGCAGCCCATCTGGTGTTCAACCTTCCCAAGTTATCTTACGTCACCCCGCTCCTCCGCACACTCCACTGGCTTCCAGTTGAAGCTCGCATCTGCTACAAGACCATGGTGCTTGCCTACGGAGCTGTGAGGGGAACGGCACCTCCGTACCTTCAGGCTCTGATCAGTCCCTACACCCAAACGAGGGCATTGCGTTCATCCACCTCTGGCCTGCTGGCCCCACTACCTCTGCGGAAGCACAGTTCCCGCTCAGCCCAGTCAAAACTGTTCGCTGCTCTGGCACCTCAATGGTGGAACAAGCTCCCTCACGACGCCAGGACAGCGGAGTCACTCACCACCTTCCGGAGACACTTGAAACCCCACCTCTTTAAGGAATACCTGGGATAGGATAAAGTAATCCTTCTACCCCTCCTTACCCCACCCCAAAGAAAGAAAAAAAAAACATATTGTAAAGTGGTTATCCCACTGGCTATAAGGTGAATGCACCAATTTGTAAGTCACTCTGGATAAGAGCGTCTGCTAAATGACGTAAATGTAAAATGTAAATGTATGCATGTGGATGGGGATGTGTATTTGTCTTTGTGTGCACGTGTGTGTGTTTGTGTGTTTGTGTGTGTGTGTGGGGGGAAGGGGGGCGTATTTGTGTGTGTAAGTGTTTAGATGAAGGGGAGGAGACAGGTTAAAGAAGGATTTTCAAGCCTTGAGACAATTGAGATATGGATTGTGTATGTGTGCTATTCAGAGGGTGAATGTGCAGGACAAAAGATTTAAGTGCCTTTGAACGGGGTATGGTAGTAGGTGCCATGCGCACCGGTTTGAGGGGGGGCCATGACCTGCAACGCTGCTGGGTTATTCATGTTCAACAGTTTCCAGTGTGTATCAAGAATGGTCCACCACCCAAAGGACATCCAGCCAACTTGACACAACTGTGGGAAGCATTGGAGTCAACATGGGCCAGCATCCCTGTGGAACGCTTTTGACACCTTGTAGAGTCCATGCCCCAACGAATTGAGGCTGTTCTGAGGGCAAAATGTTTTGTACACTCAGTGTATGTGTTTGTGTGCCACATCGCCCACACTTAAGTGTCAGAAAACGAATAACCAAGCTGTCCCGATCTCCTTCACACAAAACGCCTTCACCCCATCAGTCTCCTCCCTCCCTGTCCTCTCGCCCCTCATTCTCCATCTCTTTTCCTTTGCTCTGTGATTTCCATTTAAATGTAATTTACAACCTCTGCTCTCTCTCCTCCCAAATCCATCGTTCACCACTGCCCTTTGTCCTCTCTGGTCATCTCTGCTGTCCTCCCTCCATCCATCTCTGTCTATATCAGTTCCACCCTAACCCTCTCCTCTTCTCATCCTTCTCTCCCCTTCTCCCCTGTAAGCGCACACACACACATGTGCACGCACGCACGCTCACACAGACACACACACACACACACACACACTCACAATACCCCCTCCCCTTTAATCCACACAAACATACCACTTGAAAATGTCCTCAACATGTTTGATTAATCAGTGTTTTATCCTGACTCATCATGCTGTTGAGTATTTCCTGACACAAAACATTGCTAAAGCAGAGCCGCAGTCTGGGATAAGGCCTAGTGCACAACCCCAGGCACTCTTCACTTTCAATAGGAGTGCTGAAGCAGCGAGATACCACCATGAATAATGCCATAATTCATGTCAGGCTTAATATTATTGGTCAGGGAATTCAGGAAGTCCCTGAAATGCAATGGACAAGGCCGTATATCATATTACCATCAGAAGAAGTACCTGAAACCTTCAGCTGTGAATGTGCTTCCTATAGGTTTTTGCCGGTTAAAATACAGAACTCCGACAAAATCCTTCAAACACATCTGAGAAACTCTTCTGGCAAATTTATACCCATACCTCAGCCTTGCGAAATCGTCTTTTTGTTGCAGAAAGTTAGGATTTTTGATAGATGTTTTACCTTGAGGAAGAAGAAGGAATTGAAAGAAAGTATGCTTCATTCTCGCTGCAGAATCAATCCAATCCCATCTGTCTACAGTCATTCTCAAAATAAATGAAAAAGCTCTCTGAGGTTCTTCAGGTAAACAATATTCCCATCAATATGGGATGATTATGAGCATGCTGAAGATACTGATGTGAGGCTAGTCTGACTGAATAGATGTTGACAGACAGGCAGGTCTCACACACAACACAACAACACAGTAACAGTGGATGAGTTGTATGGACATGTAAATGGATGGGTGTTACACCGGAACCATGGTAAACAGTAGGTAAGGTGTGTGGAACATCATTACGTGTGACATGCAATGTAACATGTATGCTACGCTGATGGATAAGTAAACTGACATTGTTACACCAGCACTCCTTTATTCAATCATGAGTAAGTATCTGCTCTCTCTCTAAAGGCTTGAGATCATACCAAACTGTGTCTCAATTGTCTCACTGTGTCTCATTGGCCAATGAAATGCACAATGTGACGTTATCTACGTCTCCCTGTGGATACAGACAGCATATCAAAAATCATCTCATTAAACGTGATATAAAACAGATCAATAAAACCTGTGAGTGACCTTTTGTAAATCAAAATGAACAGAGAATATAACTGTCACACCCTGATCTGTTTCACCTGTCTTGTGCTTGTCTACACCCCCCTCCAGGTGTCTCCCATTTTCCCCATTATCCCCTGTGCATTTATACCTGTTTGTCTGTTGCCAGTTCGTCTTGTCTCGTCAAGCCTACCAGAGTGTTTTTCCGTACGCCTGTGTCTCTAGTTCCTGTTTTCTAGTCCTCCCGGTTCCGACCATTTCTGCCTGCCCTGACCCTGAGCCTGGCTGCCGTACCATTCTGCCTGCCCTGACCCCGAGCCTGCCTGCCATCCTGTACCTATCTGACTCTGACCTGATTTACGAACTTCTGCATGTCCTGACCCTGAGCCTGCCTGCCGCCCTGTACCTATCGGACTCAGACCTGGTTATGAACCTCTGTCTGTCCTCGGCCTACCCTTTGCCTGCCCCCTGTGGTTTAATAAACTACTCGGTGTATTGAACCTTCCGTCTCCTGTGTCTGCATCTGGGTAATATCCTGAGGCGGGCTAATAACTTTGTTGATGTGTTTAAAAACATCTCATTAAAAACATGTGATGGATAGTTTTGAATGGACACACTCTGTAAACTGTCTCACTGTTCACATCTTAAAGATTAGCTTGACCAATCACTTCTGGATTGGATTTCACTTGACGACCCGTTTTAGCAACAGACACCCCAGTCCTGCTCTGTTCTAATGATGAGCTTCGTACAAGGCTGCTTTCAACACTTTCCACATCGTTAGCCAATGACCTCACTCGACCTTTAAAAATACACAAAGTTTTACATCTAATTGATCTTTAAAACTCACCCAGTGGCTGTCTGTAGTCCCTGCCCAGCATGCCTTCACAAGCCTTTCAAAATTCCAGAATCTAAGAGTGAGAGGTGCAGTGGCTTTGAATGGTTGAGTGTTGAGAGAATTCATGGAAGAATTGACCTATTGCTTTAAACTTGTTCGCCTCTACTATTATAGAAATAGGATTTGCTGTCTAAATCTTTCCTTTAACATGGAGAGTTCAATAATGGTAGCTAACCTCGGCTGACCTTACCTTTTAGAACTATTGATTATTAGACTTTTTCACTTTAGTTTCTTCTGAAAACTAAAAGGCTTTATTTCTATAATAGATATAGACTTGGCCACTAAAAGTAATTATCGGATTATAGGTGTGTGAAATGGGTGACCAATTGAAACGAAAGTACACTACCAGTCAAAAGTTTAGACACACCTACTCACTCAAGGGTTTTTCTTTAGTTTTACTATTTTCTACATTGTAGAATAATAGTGAAGACATCAAAACTATGAAATAACAGATATGGAATCATGTAGTAACCAAAAGTGTGTTAAACAAATCAAAATATATTTTATATTTGAGATTCTTCAAATAGCCTCCCTTTGCCTTTGACAGCTTTGCACACGCATGGCATTCTCTCAACCAGCTTCATGAGGTAGTCACCTGGAATGCATTTCAATTAACAGGTGTGCCTTCCTAAAAGTTAATTTGTGGAATTTCTTTCCTTCTTAATGTGTTTTAGCCAATCAGTTATGTTGTGACAAGGTAGTGGGGGTATACAGAAGATAGCCCTATTTGGTAAAAGACCAAGTCCATATTATGGCAAGAACAGCTCAAATAATCAAAGAGAAACGACAGTCCATCATTACTTTAAGACATGAAGGTCAGTCAATACGGAACATTTCAAGAACTTTGAAAGTTTCTTCAAGTGCAGTCGCAAAAACCATCAAGCGCTATGATGAAACTGGCTCTCATGAGAACCGCTACAGGAATGAAAGACCCAGAGTTACCTCTGCTGCAGAGGATACGTTTATTAGAGTTACCAGCCTCAGAAATTGCAGCCCAAATGAATGATTCAGTGGGGTGCCAAGAGTGTGCAAAGCTGTCATCAAGGCAAAGGGTGGCTATTTGAAGAATCTCAAATATAAAATATATTTTGATTTGTTTAACACTTTTTTGGTTACAACATGATTCCATATATGTTATTTCATAGTTTATGTCTTCACTATTATTCTACAATGTAAAAAATAGTAAAAATAAAGAAAAACCCTAGAATGAGTAGGTGTGTCCAAACTCTTGACTGGTACTGTATGTTCCTGCTCAATTGCTGCTGTTTCAGTCTCTACTCTGTGACAAGGGAAATTACTCTTCCTCATTGTGATACATTTACTGATTCAGTGGGGTGCTGGCAGAGTGGAATTTCATATTTTATTCACTGTATCTGACATCATTGTGTAGATACGACTCCAGTTCTCTCTGTTCTAAAGACAAGTGGAGGTGAAAAGAGCGAGGCAATAATGAAGGAAAGAGAGAGGAAGAACACAAAGAGAGTAGGTAGAGCAGACCTGGGTTCAAATACAGTGCCTTGCAAAAGTATTCAACCCCCTTGGTGTTTTTCCTATTTTGTTGCATTACAACCTGTAACTTAAATTGATTTTTATTTGGATTTCATGTAATGGACTTACACAAAATAGTCCAAATTGGTGAAGTGAAATGAAAAAAAAAAAGAAAAAATAAAAGTGGTGCGTGCATATGTATTCACCCCCTTTGCTATGAAGCCCCTAAATAAGATCTGGTGCAACCAATTACCTTCAGAAGTCACATAATTAGTTAAATAAAGTCCACCTGTGTGCAATCTAAGTGTCACATGATCTCAGTATATATACACCTGTTCTGAAAGGCCCCAGAGTCTGCAACACCACTAAGCAAGGGGCACCACCAAGCAAGCGGCACCATGAAGACCAAGGAGCTCTCCAAACAGGTCAGGGTCAAAGTTGTGGAGAAGTACAGATCAGGGTTGCGTTATAAAACAATATCAGAAACTTTGAACATCTCACGGAGCACCATTAAATCCATTATTAAAAATGGAAAGAATATGGGACCACAACAAACCTGCCAAGAGAGGGCTGCCCACCAAAACTCACGGACCAGGCAAGGAGGGCATTAATTAGAGAGGCAACAAAGAGACCAAAGATAACCCTGAAGGAGCTGCAAAGCACCACAGCGGAGATTGGAGTATCTGTCCAAAGGACCACTTTAAGCCGTACACTCCACAGAGCTGGGCTTTACGGAAGATGGCCAGAAAAAAGCCATTGCTTGAAGAAAAAAATAAGCAAACACGTTTTGTGTTCGCCAAAAGCCATGTGGGAGACTCCCCAAACATATGTAAGAAGGTACTCTGGTCAGATGAGACTAAAATTGAGCTTTTTGGCCATCAAGGAAAACGCTATGTCAAGCGCAAACCCAACACTTCTCATCACCCAGAGAACACCATCCCATGTTTTTCATCGGCAGGGACTGGGAAACTGGTCAGAATTGAAGGAATGATGGATGGCACTAAATACAGGGAAATTCTTGAAGGAAACCTGTTTCAGTCTTCCAGAGATTTGAGACTGGGACGGAGGTTCACCTTCCAGCAGGACAATGACCTTAAGCATACTGCTAAAGCAACACTTGAGTGGTTTAAGGGGAAACATTTAAATGTATTGGAATGGCCTAGTCAAAGCCCAGACCTCAATCCAATTGAGAATCTGTGGTATGACTTAAAGATTGCTGTACACCAGCGGAACCCATCCAACTTGAAGGAGCTGGAGCAGTTTTGCTTTGAAGAATGGGCAAAAATCCCAGTGGCTAGATGCACCAAGCTTATAGAGACATACGCCAAGAGACTTGCAGCTGTAATTGCTGCAAAGGGTGGCTCTACAAAGTATTGACTTTGGGGGGATGAATAGTTATGCACGCTCAAGTGTTAGTTTTTTTGTCTTATTTCTTGTTTGTTTCACTAGAAAAAATATGTTGCATCTTCAAAGTGGTAGGCATGTTGTGTAAATCAAATGATACAAACCCCCCAAAAATCCATTTTAATTCCAGGTTGTAAGGCAACAAAATAGGAAAAATGCCAGGGGGGTGAATACTTTCGCAAGCCACTGTACTATTTGAAAAACATATAATATGTAAAATAGCTGTGCTTGATTGACCTTGCCTGTTGCACAAGAACCAATAGAAAGTCCCAAATGTACAAACCCCTGGCACTCTACACAGGCAAACGCTCAAGGTATTTGAACCTAGATCTGGTACAGAGGGTGGGGGACAGAAAGGACAGAGAGAGGATGGTGATGGTGATAGTAATGTGGCGATGTGGAGTGGACAGATCAGGGAGCTAGGGACATAGATAAGAGGAAGGGAAGAATTCTACAAGATGTGTACGCAATCACAAAGGGAGAAGAGGGACAATGTTTTTCAGCTAAGAATGAGGAAGAGAGGGAGAGAAGAACAAAGTGAATGTCAACAGGGGAGATGGGAGGGGAGAGGAGGAGAGGGGAGGAGAGGAACCATGGCAGAGAGACTCCTCTGGGGTGTAATTAAGACTCCAAATCCTGTTTTCTACTGACCGCTGAGAGAGAGAGAGAGAGAGAGAGAGAGAGAGAGAGAGAGAGAGAGAGAGAGAGAGAGAGAGAGAGAGAGAGAGAGAGAGAGAGAGAGAGAGAGAGAGAGAGAGAGAGAGAGAGAGAGAGAGAGAGAGAGAGAGAGAGAGAGAGAGAGAGAGAGAGAGAGAAAGATACCTACCGTATAGCAATGTAGAGACTGAGGGAGCAAAAACGAGAGTCAGTGAGGGGGAAGAGAGAGAAGGAGAGAGAGCGAAAGCAAGGGAAAAGGAGTGAGAGCGGCCTGTATTCTTTAATCAGTGTGCCACCGCTCTAGGGATCTGGCTGACATGAGTTGCTGTGACTGATGTAATGTCTTTCATTCTGATCTTTCATATCTCTCCCCTTCCTCTCTCCTCTCCCATCTTGCCTCTGCTTTAACGGTCCTCTATTTTTCTCTCACTCTTTCTCCTCTCCGTCTTCCCCCAGTCTTCTCTCCCCTATTCCTTACATCTCTAATGGTCTCTCCCCTATTCCTTACATCTCTAATGGTCTCTCCCATATTCCTTACATCTCTAATGGTCTCTCCCCTATTCCTTACATCTCTAATGATCTCTCCCCTATTCCTTACATATCTAATGGTCTCTCCCCTATTCCTTACATCTCTAATGGTCTCTCCCATATTCCTTACATATCTAATGGTCTCTCCCCTATTCCTTACATCTCTAATGGTCTCTCCCATATTCCTTACATCTCTAATGGTCTCTCCCCTGACTATAGCCTAGACTCTCTCGTTGATTTTCTCTTTACTCCTTGATTTAGTTAGTCACCCTTTCACTTACATTGCCCAATCTCCACAACTATATAGACTATTACTTGGCTATAATGTTTCTTTACAGTAGCTATTACATGTTCCACCTAGAAGCCCTAAGGGTCTCTGTTGTCAAAGAGGTAAAAACGTGGGGGCACGGTGTCCATATTAGGACAGCCTAAGACTGAGGCTGTCCTAATATGGACACCATAGTGGTCGATAGAAGATGGGTGTAAAGCTATGAAGCTTTTCTCTGTAGCCATTTTCCCATTGGTGTTGTTGCTTCCCTAAGGACTGTTTCTCCTTGAACTGGATTCACTAACATACATAACATGAATGACACATATAGCACATATGTGACTGACCGGCTCGATTCGGTCTTACGTAGCAAAATGTGAAATTGTGTTTTTTTACATTGGATAAAAGTAGAGACTCAGAGCTAGAAAATGGTATATCATACACTACAGTTGAGGAACAATAGGAAAGTAATTCTGCTTTGAAAGTGAATAAACTTGTAATCTCACTTTTGAGAAAATGACCCTTGAATGTTCTTCTTTGTCTACACCCATTCAGCATCGTTCACACCCTCTTAAGCCTTAGCCCCACCCATCTCTTTAAGGATTCACGTGAGGCCATAATACTGAACAATGAGTACTGTAGTGTACAACCAAAGATGTCAGGAATAAAGGCTGGTTTATACTACGTCTATCGACATGTCTGTATACAGTTGACGCAGTGACATCATGAACATTCTATTGTCATCCGACATCAAACTTGTTGTTGTCGTTATTAAAAAGTATAAATACAAAAACGACCAAAATAGCATAACTGGTGTATTTTAACACCAATAAACCCATCTGTTTAAAAATGTATTTAGTAAATGTCAATCTAGCAAACCAGGCAACTAAAAGCAACTTTCTAAACAATGTTTTTGTTTGTTTCTAGCTTTAGCTAATTTGTATTCATTATTACAGGAAAATAAAAACTCACAACAAGATAATTATTTACAAGTTAACATCTTAAGGATCGCACCCTTTTTTTTCCATTTTCGCCTAAAATGACATACCCAAATCTAACTGCCTGTAGCTCAGGATCTGAAGCAAGGATATGCATATGCTTGATACCATTTGAAAGGAAACACTTTGAAGTTTGTGGAAATGTGAAATTAATGTAGGAGAATATAACACATTAGATCTGGTAAAAGATAATACAAACAACAAAACATGCGTTTTCTTTTGTTTTTTTTAATCATCTTTGAAGCGCAAGAGAAAGGCCACAATATAAAATTGCAGTTTTGGCGCAATTTAGATGTTGGCCACTAGATGGCAGCAGTGTGTGTGCAAAGTTTCTGATTGATCCAGTGAAGCATTGCAATACTGGACTATTTTGTATCAAGTCTGCCCAAATGTGCCGAATTGGTCAATTGATACATTTTCAAGTACATAACTATAGAGAACATACAAACATTTTATGGTAATATAAAATGTAAGTTTACACACTCACAGGAATGTCATACATGATGGATCATTAGCTTATTCACTAACTTTCACACATCTAGATGGCCGAGCGGGGTGGGTGTGGAGCCAGAGACATTAGGGGTTCAAACTGTAGAACCCAGTTCCTACATTTGAATATAAAAATTGATTGATCAAACAAAGCTATGCTGCATTTTATCTCTGGGACCCTTAGGATGACAAATCGGAGCAAGATTACTCAATGTAATGTACATTATTTACCTTGAGAGGTGAGTGTATCCAATCGTGCTAAGTTTTTTGTTGCCGTGATAAGTTTTTCGTTGTTGTGCACTCTCCTCAAACAATAGCATGGTATTTTTTCACTGTAATAGCTACTGTAAATTGGACAGTGCAGTTAGATTAACAAGAATTTAAGCTTTCTGCCCATATAAGACATGTCTATGTCCTGGAAAGTTATTACTTACAACAGTCATGCTAATCACATTAGCGCAAGTTAGCTCAACCGTCACGTATATGGGACACCGATCCCGTAGAGGTTAATGGCAAGCTAATTACAGAAAATAGCTTATGGTTGTGAGTGTGACGAAATAAAAGCAGGGCATTCTACCGGATAATTTTAGAACTTGGACACTGTCTCATTGGCCTAAAGTTATATCCTAATTTGACTTTGGTTCAGGTCATGTTGTTCTTCACATTACCATCTCTTGTAAACACACCATATCAAACAAAATCGAAGTGTATTTGTCACATGCACAGGATACAGATGGTGTAAACGGTACAGTGAAATGGTGACTTGCAAGTCTTTTGTTTAGACATATAGCTAGCTAGCTAAACAATGACCTCATAACATTACTACCCTGCATGAATCTGCAGGTAGCTAAAGCTAACAAACTAGCTAGGTTCAATGTTAGCTAGCTAACATTAGGCTATAACTAGCAATGCAAATGGCTCTGAGATACGAATAATATTACTACACAGATCATACACGTAATGTTAGCTAGCGAGCCAACCAGCCAGCCAGCCAGCTTACGTTAGCAAGCTAGCTAACAGTATGCTTTAACTTGCAATGAAAACTACTTTCTGACAAAATTAGAAACATAATATCTGAAAATGTAGCTAGCTAGACTATTTTACCCGTATACATGGATGAACGCTTCTCCCTCTCTGTCACGGATGCCATGGTTGCCATGGTTGCCCTTAGTTTGAAGATGTAATCCGGAGACAGGTGTTTTATACAACAACATTCTGTGTTCTCTTTTCGACTCCCTCTGCATTTGCAATCAAACACCTGGATTTTCTCCATCTCCTTAGCTATCATACTCTGCTTCCACCGGGCATTCCACTGATTTCAAAACTCGGTCCTCCAGAAAGTGGAGAGCCTTAGCAACACTTTTGCAGTTCTTCTTGATATCTTTTTAAAAACTGCTTTAGAAAGGATTACCTACACATACTAAGCAGCTCATGTTAAAGACAGAAGCGTGCTACATGGCAGACCAATCCGAGCTCAGCTCTCGGCATGTCCAGCCCATCCATTATCTCAGCCAATCATGGCTAGCGGGAAGGTTCCTTTCTTTTCCGTGGCTAAACCAACTAGGTTCTTAATTTAATAGTTGTATTCGTATTTATAGATGGCATACAAGTTTGTTATTAAGGCACATGAGAGTTCATACATTCCAGAAGGCATTTCTGCCAAAAAACGCATTTGGATTTAAAATAAATCACATTCAAATGCCTCTCCTGTGAAGTAGTGACGCGCAACATATGCCTGGTTTCCTGAAATGAGTCACATATGACATAATGTGACATATTGTATATGACAGGTGTGACAGGTATGACAAATGCCTCATTAACTCTCTCTTGCCACCACGCAATTTACCCTCCAGCAAACCTGTCAATGTCAACAACATTGTGATAGAGCTGCAATACAACAGGTCAAAACCAAAACACCCAAAATAGTAATAACGAGAATTAGTTATGAAAGCAGATTTCAGGCTGACTCAGATGAGTGCTGAAAGTGTAGAAAGCTTTAGATGAATTTGATGTGCTGTGGTCTCATGGGGTTTGTTGGCGATGTAGTGATTTCTGATGTTAGGCTCCCTAGGGAGACATGGTGAGTCAGGTTGCCTGTCTAAACTCATTCTCTATCACACGGATACGCTCTAGGGACTGCATGACTGATCCTGTGTGTGTGTGTGTGTGTGTGTGTGTGTGTGTGTGTGTGTGTGTGTGTGTGTGTGTGTGTGAATGATGAATCAGCTCTGTATATATCATATATGTATAGTACATTACATGTTCCCAAAACACTGGCATGTTGCTTAGGCTTACATTTTCTAAAGTATGCTTTTATACAATAAAATATTTTTAAGTGCCTATAAATGCCTATAGCTTTTAAAGCATTTTGCAAGCTTTTGCGCTTTGTTGTGCTGTGTGTGAATGAATGCGTGTGACTAAAGTACTTGTGTGTACAGTGTCTGAATGTGCGTTTGTGTTTTTCATGTGTGTGTGTGTGTGTGTGTGTGTGTGTGTGTGTGTGTACACTCAGCTCACCGTCAATCTGTATCTATCTCTCAATACATCTCTCTGCTCTCCACATAACCACAGAGGTTAAACTACAACTAATAAACTCCACATACAGCTCCTCCTGTCCCTCTTCCCCCCCTTGTCCTCCTCCCTCTCATTTTACTGCATTGCTCTCAGTTCATTCCATCTTCATTCTCCATTCCTTCCTGATGAGTCTGTGGTGGAATCTATTTTGTATGTTATAAGACAGCATGTAATTGGCCAAGAGCACCAACGGCTGCACAGTAATACACTCTAAAACAGGCTAACAGAGGTCCTATGAGTAATCAGTAGTATTTCAGAATGCCCTTTGTAAGCAGCAGAGATCAGAGTGAAGAGAGGCCCTGTGACTGTGTTGACAGCAGAGGAGAGAAAGCCTAGAATGTTCTCATGTGCTCCTCTCCTTAATTCTCACTCTTTCTCACACTTTTAAAGAAAGCACTCAGCCAGCAAATTGTCTCTCAAGAAATGCTTATCTTAGAGAAGAGGGGGACAGAGAGAGAAAGAGAGAGAGTGGGGAGAGAAGGATTTAGAAAAGAGGAGGGAAGAAGGCTGTAGCAATGGAGAGTGAGATCTATTGCCCCAATCCACCACAACAAAACATACCCAAGGCCTTGTATTTATCATAGTAGAGCTCACAGCCCCTCTTCTTTACTGATGACAACAGTAAATGTTTCTTCCCTTCTCTTAGAATCTAGGAGAGGGAGAGGAAAATCGATAAAGTGTTGAGACGAATCTCCACTGTTGCATCATTATACCTGCCAATGTATTTGATTTGTATGCTGAAGCAGTGTGTGTGTGTGTGTGTGTGTGTGTGTGTGTGTGTGTGTGCGCACGCGTGTTTGCGTGCATGTTTGCGGGCGCGTGTGTGTTTCCTGTGTGTGTGTGTGTGTGTATGATGTATAATTATGTCCGTTGGTTACAATTTGTTAAAGCCTGCAAGTTCAAATACTAAGTCGATACTGTGTGTTTGGAAGTGTGTGTGGATAATAAGGTTTCATATTGTCCTAAGATTACATATAAACTCTACCATAGAGTCTTCTACTCTGATTGCATCATTTCATCATTTTCATGACAGAGAGTGTGTGTGTTCTCGTTCTCTCTCGTTCTCTCTCGTGTATTTTCACATTATTTTGAATTTATTCTGTACATAATGTTTCTGCCACTGTCTCTTATGACCAAAAAGAGCTTCTGGATATCAGGACAGCGATTACTCACCTCGTATTGGACGAAGATTTTTTATTCAACGAGTCGGACGCGAAGGATATTCTACCCGACAAGGCCCAAATCCCCGTCATTCACATGAGAAAGAGATGTAGATATCGTGAACGTAGGTCGGGTGCCTTGTGAGGATCCGACGGCGAGCGAGTAAACTGCCTCTTCCATCAATCCCTATTAGCCAACGTTCAATCATTTGAAAATAAATTGGACGACCTAAGATCAAGGTTATCCTACCAACGGGACATAAAAAACTGTAATATACGCTACATCGGCAGGATAGAACGGCTGACTCCGGTAAGACAAGGGGTCTGTGTATATTTGTAAACAACAGCTGGTGCATAAAATCTAATACTAAGGAAGTCTCTAGGTTTTGCTCACCTGAGGTAGAGTATCTCACGATAAGCTGTAGACCACACTATTTACCAAGAGAGTTTTAATCTATATTTTTCGTAGCTGTCTATTTACCAACACAAACTGATGCTGGCACTAAGATTGCACTCAATGAGCTGTATATGGCCATAAGCAAACAGGAAAACGCTCATCAAGAGGCAGCGCTCCTAGTGGCCGGGGAATTTAATGCAGGGAAACTTAAATCCATTCTACCTAATTTCTACCAGTATGTTAAATGTGCAACCAGAGGAAAAAAAAACTATAGACCACCTTTACTCCACACACAGAGAGGCAAACAAAGCTCTCCCTCGCCCTCCATTTGGAAAATCTGACCATAACTCTATCCTCCTGATTCCTGCTTATAAGCAAAAACTAAAGCAGGAAGCACCAGTGACTCGGTTAATAAGGAAGTGGTCAGACGACGCCGATGCTAAGCTACAGGACTGTTTTGCTAGCACAGACTGGAATATGTTCCGGGATTCTTCCAATAGCATTGAGGAGTACACCACATCTGTCACTGGCTTCATCAATAAGTGCATTGATTACGTCGTCCCCACAGTGACCGTACGTACACCCCCCAACCAGAAGCCATGGATTACAGGCAACATCCGCACTGAGCTAAAGGGTAGAGCTGCCGCTTTCAAGGAGTGGGATTAACCCGGATGCTTATAAGAAATCCAGTTTATAAGAAATCCCTGCCCTCCGACGAACCATCAAACAGGCAAAGTCAATACAGGACTAAGATTGAATTGTACTACACCGGCTCCGATGCTCATTGGATGTGGCAGGGCTTGCAAACTATTACAGACTACAAAGAGAAGCACAGCCGTGAGCTGCCCAGTGACACAAGCCTACCAGACGAGCTAAATCACTTCTATGCTCGCTTCGAGGCAAGCAACACTGAAGCATGCATGAGAGCATCAGCTGCTCCGGATGACTATGTGATCACGCTCTCCGTAGCCGATGTAAGACTATTAAGCAGGTCAACATTCACAAGGACGCATGGCCAGAGGGATTAACAGGATGTGTACTCCGAGCATGCGCTGACCAACTGGCAAGTGTCTTCACTAACATTTTCAACATGTCCCTGACTGAGTCTGTAATACCAACATGTTTGAAGCATACACCATAGTCCCTGTGCCCAAGAACACTAAGATAACCTGCCTAAATGACTACCAACCCGTAACACTCACATCTGTAGCCATGAAGTGCCTTGAAAGGCTGGTCATGGCTCATATCAACACCATTATCCCAGAAACCCTAGACCCACTCCGATTTGCATACCCCCCCCCAACAGATCCACAGATGACGCAATCTCTATTGCACTCCACACTGCCCTTTCCCACCTGGACAAGAGGAACACCTACGTGAGAATGCTATTCATTGACTACAGCTCAGCGTTCAACACCCATAGTGCCCTCAAAGCTCATAACTAAGCTAAGGACCCTGGGACTAAACACCTCCCTCTGCAACTGGATCCTGGACTTCCTGACTGGCCCCCCCAAGGTGGTTAAGGGTAGGTAACAACACATCTGCCACGCTGATCCTCAACATGGGGACTCCTCAGGGGTGCGTGCTCAGTCCCCTCCTGTACTCCCTGTTCACCCATGACTGCATGGCCAGGCACGACTCCAACACCATCATTAAGTTTGCCGACGACACAACAGTGGTAGGCCTGATCACAGACAACGATGAGACAGTCTATAGGGAGGAGGTCAGGGACTTGGCCGTGTGGTGCCAGGATAACAACCTCTCCCTCAACGTGATCAAGACAAAGGAGATGATTGTGGACTACAGGAAAAAAAAGAGGACTGAGCACACTCCCATTCTCATCGACAGGGTTGTAGTGGAACAGGTTGAGAGCTTCAAGTTCCTTGGTGTCCATATCACCAACAAACTATCATGGTCCAAACACACCAAGACAATCGTGAAGAGGGCACGACAAAGCCTATTCCCCCTCAGGAGACTGAAAAGACTTGGCATGGGTCCTTAGATCCTCAAAAAGTTATACAGCTGCATCATCGAGAGCATCCTGACTGGTTGCATCAACGCGTGGTATAGGCAACTGATCAGCCTCCGACCGCAAGGCACTACAGAGGGTGGTGTGTATGGCCCAGTACATCACTGGGGCCAAGCTTCCTGCCATCCAAGACCTTTATACTAGGAGGTGTCAGAGGAAGGCCCTAAAAATTGTCAAAGACTCCAGCCACCCTAGCCATAGACTGTTCTCTCTGCTATCGCACAGCAAGCGGTACCGGAGCGCCAAGTCTAGATCCAAAAGGCTTCTTAACAGCTTCTACCCCCAAGCAATAAGACTCCTGAAAAGCTAATCATGGCTACCCAGGCTATTTGCATTGTATTTTACTGCTGCATGTCACGACTTCCTCCGAGGCTGCCTCCTCGCCTTGTTCGGACAGGCTTTGGTGTTCGTCGTCACCTAGCCACTGCCGCTCCTCATCTCATCATTCCATTTGTTTTGTCTTGTTTATTACACACACCTGGTTCATATCCCCTCATCAGTACCTGTATAAGTGTTCCCTCTGCCCCCTTGTCTTAGTTCGGTGGAGCTCTTTGTTATTTTGTATCACCGGGTTATTTTCACCCGTGTGCTTCGTTGTTCCCAGTGCGCCTGTTTTTCCGCACTGAAGTGTTTGACGCATTGCTGCGTAGTACTGTGTTCCTAATAAACCTTTTATTCTGTGATTTGCCCTCCTGTGCCTGACTCCTTTAAATCACCCATCATAGAATCGCAGACCCGACATGGAGTCAGTAGGAGACAAACATGCCAGGAGTCGTGGGACGGGTTCGAGAGCATTCTGATATGCTAGCCAGCTTGGGAGAAGCGATGGATCGGGTTCTCCAGGGCGTCCAATGCCTGGAGAGGAGAGGACCTGATCTTTCGAGACCAGCTGAGCGACCGGATCCAACCACCCACATCCCAGCACCCAGAGGGATTCAACTATCCCGACCAAGGGAGTATGACGGGACAGCTGCCCGCTGCCAGGGATTCCTCCTGCAACTGGACCTCTACTTCACAACCGTCAGCCCGGCTCCATCGGAGCGGGTGAAGGTGTCCGCCCTCGTCTCCCATCTCTCGGGGAAAGCCCTGGAGTGGGCCAACGCGGTTTGGAGTGAAGGAGGAGCCGCGTTGGAGAACTACAGAGAGTTCGCTCGCCTCTTTCGGGCAGTCTTCGACCACCCGCCCGAAGGTAGAGAGGCGGGCGAACGGCTGGTCCACCTGAGGCAAGGGGACGAGGACCGCGCAGGACTTCGCCCTGGAGTTTCGGACTATAGCGGCTGGGTCCGGGTGGAACGAGCGGGCCCTCATCGACCACTTCCGGTGCCAGCTACGAGAGGACGTCTGAAGGGAGCTAGCCTGCCGGTGTTGGGTATTTTTTCAGTAGACCAAACAGAGCTATGGTACCGAGTGGTACCCAAGGTTAGACCATAGGTTAAAAATAGTAAATCTTTCTAGACTATAAAGATTAAAATATAGCTAATTATAAAGACAAGCAGTGGTACAGAGTGGTACAGAGGATGAGGCAATAAGACTAAGTGATGTGGAGTGTGGTACCGAGTGGTACACAAGGAAGGAGTCTGAGCCAGAGTCAGGAAATGGCTCTTGATTGATTATACTGTTACGTATGAGGCAATGCATTAGGAATGTCTTAAATGTATATGGTTGAGAATGGGTTATGGATCTGCTATGTTTTAACCATATTTAAGTATCAATTGATATGTTTTGGAATAAACAGAGCAGAGCCAGGTGGTGGCTCTGTTATTTTTTACATGAGAAAGTTTGGTTTGGCCACGATTGTATCCAAACGAAATAAAATTAGGAGAGTGGGCGGAGCGGTCAAAAGATGAAAGTTTGGAGACAATGGTGGAGAAACTGAACTGGGAGGTTTTTAAGCTAAAAAGTATGTAAAACGAGCAGGAATGGACATTGTAAATAAACTGAGGGTCGAGTGTTGTGAATTAGTTGCTCTGCAGACCAGCTCGGCTTTTGTTGCTCTATGTAATAAAGTATATCTTGATTCTACAAAAACTCTGGAAGAACTGATTTTTAATAAGTATAGTGATAATTTTCCACGACACCGGGACACCACGTTGTCTTTCGATCAACTGGTGGACATGGCCATCCGGTTGGACAAACTGCTGGCTTCTAGAGGACGTCCTGGAAGGGGCCTGCCCGTTCTACCCCCCCCCCCCCCCCCTCACCTGGATCACAGAATGATGGAGTTGGGTGGAGCGGCGATCTGGGAGAGCGGAGGACGACAGCGCCAGTGTCACTCTTGTGGCACGGGAGGACATTCTGCTGCACGCTGTCGTCTGCGTTCTTTTGGGTCTGGAGGCGGCAGGCAGGGCACTCTCGCGTCACCCCAGGTATCAAACACCTACACTCGTTCAGAGCCCTCTGCTGTGCACTGTACCCTACCCATCCACTTTCCTCATTACACGGTAGTTCCCTAGTGTAAGGCTCTGGTCGATTCAGGCGCAGCTGGGAACTTTATGAACAGGTCATTTGCACATAGTCTAGGCATTACATTGGTTCCCCTATCTATTCCACTCCCCATCAGAACACTTGACAGTCGACCATTAGGGTCCGGGTTCGTTAGGGAGGTTACAGCACCAGTCACTATGGTTACGCACGAGATTCATCGAGAGCCAGTCACTTTTTTAAATTATTGAGTCTCCTGATTTCCCTGTTGTGTTAGGTCTTCCCTGGTTAGCACTACACAACCCCACCTTTTCATGGCTGCAGAGGGTTCTCACAGGGTGGTCGCAAGAGTGTCAGGGTAGGTGTCTAGGTGTTTCCGTTGGTGCAACCATGGTGGAAAGTCCAGACACTACCTTCACCGTGCGCATTCCCCCCGAATACCTCGATTTGGCGCACGCGTTTTCCAAAACACAGGCGACCAAATTACCACCTCATTGGGCGGGGGATTGCGCAATAAACCTCAGGGTAGACGCTGTGCCTCCCAGGACTCATGTGTATCCCCTGTCACAGGCTGAAATGGAGGCTATGGAGACATACGTCCCCGAGTCCCTACGACAGGGGTTCATATGTCCCTCCACTTCGCCCGCTTCCTCAAGTTTATTTTTTGTGAAGAAGAAAGACGGAGTTCTGCGACCTTGCATTGATTACCGAGCACTGAACAAGGGGACAAATACGTTATAGTTATCCTCTACCCCTCATTCCATCTGTGATCGAGTCAATGCATGGGGCGCGCTTCTTCACAAAATTAGATCTCCTGAGTGCATACAACCTGGTGCGTGTCCGAGAGGGGGACGAGTGGAAGACAGCATTCAGCACAACCACGGGGCATTACGAATACCTGGTGATGCCTTACGGTTTGATGAATGCTCCATCCGTCTTCCAGTCCTTTGTGAATTAGGTGTTTCGGGACATGCTTGGTCGCGGTATAGTGGTCTACATCGATGACATTCTGGTGTATTCTGCTACGCGCACCGAGCATGTGTCCCTGGTTCGTAAAGTTCTGGCCCGACTGTTGGAACATGACCTTTATGCCAAGGAAGAAAAGTGTCTGTTTTTCCAACAGTCCATCTCCTTTCTCGGATACCGCATTACCACCTCAGGTGTGGAGATGGAGGGAGATCGCATTTCAGCCATGCGTAATTGGCCGACTCCAACCACGGTTAGGGAGGTGCAGTGCTTTATTGGCTTTGCCAACTACTATCTGAGGTTTATCCGGGGCTTTGGCAAGGTCGCAGCTCCCATCACATCACTGTTGAAGGGTGGGCCATCCTGGCTCCGCTGGTCTGCTGAGGCTGACAGAGCCTTCAGTAACCTGAGGGTTCTGTTCACCTCAGCCCCGGTACTGGCCCATCCCGATCCATCATTACCGTTCGTAGTGGAGGTGGATGTGTCCGAGGTAAGGATGGGCGCTGTCCTATCTCAATGCTCGGGCATGCCACCCAAGCTCCGTTCCTGTGCCTTCTTCTCCAAGAAGCTCAGCCCGGCGGAGCAGAACTACGACGTTGGTGATCGAGAGCTGTTGGCTGTTGTCCGAGACCTGACCGTGTGGAGGAAACTGTCTCGAGGGGGCAGAACACCCTTTCCTCGTCTGGACGGACCACTATAACCTGGAGTACATCCGGGCAGCGAGGAGGCTGAACCCTCTTCAGGCCAGGTGGGCCCTATTCTACATCCTGGGTACGAAGATCGTGAAGGAAGACGCACTGTCACGGCTGTATGACCCAGAGGAGAGGCCCATAGACAACAGCCCCATACTCCCGGCCTCCTGCATTGTGGCGCCGGTAGTATGGGCGATGGACGCGGACATAGAGCGGGCATTACGCACAGAGCCATCTCCACCTCAGTGTCCAGCTGGGCTGCAGTACGTGCCTGCTCTTGTCCGTGACTGTCTGATCTATTGGGTACACACGTCCCCCTCCTCTGGTCACCCAGGTATCGGTCGTACAGTGCGCTGCCTGACCGGAAAGTACTGGTGGCCTACCTTGGCTAAGGACGTGAGGGTGTATGTCTCCTCCTGCTCGGTGTGCGCCCAGAGTAAGGCACCTAGGCACCTCCCAGCGGGTAAGTTACAGCCCTTACCAGTTCCACAACGGCCATGGTCCCACTTGAGTATTGACTTCCTTACTGATCTTCCCCTCTCTCAAGGTAACATCACCATCCTGGTCGTTGTGGACAGCTTTTCCAAAGCCTGCAGCCTCCTTCCTCTGCCCGGTCTCCCCACGGCCCTGCAGACTGCGGAGGCCCTGTTTACACACGTCTTCCGGCACTATGGGGTGCCAGAGGACATAGTGTCTGACCGGGGTCCCCAGTTCATATCCAGGGTCTGGAAGGCGTTCATGGAACGTTTGGGGGTCTCGGTCAGCCTGACATCTGGTTTTCACCCCGAGTCTAATGGGCAGGTGGAACGGGTGAATCAGGATGTGGGTAGGTTCCTGCGGTCCTACTGCCAGGACTGGCCGGGGGAGTGGTCGGTGTTCTTGCCATGGGCCGAATATGCCCAGAACGCTCTCCGCCACTCCTCCACTAACCTAACGCCATTTCAATGTGTTTTAGGTTATCAGCCGGTTCTGGCACCGTGGCAACAGAGCCAGACCGAGGCTCCTGTGGTGGATGATTGGTTTCGGTGCGCGGAGGAGACGTGGAACGCTGTTCACGTCCACCTCCAATGCGCCGTGCGTCGCCAGAAGGCCAACGCTGACCGCCACTGCAGTGAGGCCTCGGTCTTTGTACCGGGTGATCGGGTCTGGCTCTCGACCCGGAATCTGCCCCTCCGCCTGCCCTGCCGGAAGCTGAGCCCAAGGTTGTTGGGGCCGTTCAAAGTCCTGAGGAGAATAAACAAGGTTACTTATAGGTTACTACTCCAGATTACCGCATTAACCCCTCGTTCCATGTGTCTCTCTTCAGGCCGGTGGTGGCTGGTCCACTCCAGGAGTCTGAGGTGCGGGAGGTCCCTCCGCCTCCTCTGGACATCGAGGGGGCCCCGGCGTACTCCATCCGTTCCGTCCTGGATTCGAGGCGTCGGGTGGGGGGACCTTCAGTACCTCGTGGAGTGAGAGGGGTACGGTCCAGAGTAGCGGTGCTGGGTCCCGGTGAGGGATATCCTCGATCCCTCCCTGTTGCGGGATTTCCACCGTCGCCATCCGGCTCGCCCTGCTCCGCGTCCTCCTGGTCGTCCCCGAGGCCGGTGTTGGCGCGCTGTTGGAGCTGCGCGTCAAGGGGGGGGTACTGTCATGACTTCCTCCGAGGCTGCCTCCTCGCCTTGTTCGGGCAGGCTTCGGCATTCGTCGTCACCGGCCTTCTGGCCACTGCCGCTCCTCATCTCATCATTCCATTTGTTTTGTCTTGTTTATTACACACACCTGGTTCATATCCCCTCATCAGTACCTGTATAAGTGTTCCCTCTGCCCCCTTGTTTTTGTGTGTGATTGTTTATTATGGAGGTTGGATTAGCTCGGTGGAGCTCTTTGTTATTTGGAATCGCCGGGTTATTTTCACCCGTGTGCTTCATTGTTTCCAGTGCGCCTGTTTTTCCGCACTGAAGTGTTTGACGCATTGCTGCGGACTACTGTGTTCAGAATAAACCTTTTATTCTGTGATTTTCCCTCCTGCACCTGACTCCTTCAAATCACCCATCACACTGCTCTTTAATTATTTGCTATTTTTATTTTTTACTTGTATCTTTTTTACTTAACACTTATTTTCTTTTCTTAAAACTGCATTGTTGGTTAAGGGCTTGTAAGTAAGCATTTCACTGTAAGGTCTACACCTGTTGTATTCGGCGCATGTGGCAAATAACATATGATTTGATTAGATTTGTGTGTGCTGTCTCTCTCTTTCTGTGTGTGTGCGCTGTCTCTCTCTCTTTCTGTGTGTGTGCTGTCTCTCTCTCTTTCTGTGTGTGTGCGCTGTCTCTTTCTGTGTGTGTGTGTACTGTCTCTCTCTCTTTTACAAGTGATAAGGCAAACATGTCTTAAGGCCACCGTTTGCGTTTACCCTCCTCCCTAGCTTGTGCGTGTGTGCTTGCGTGTGTGGGTGGGTATGTGTGTGTGGGTATGTGCATGTGCGTGGGTGGGTGGGTGGGTATGTGTGTGTGCGTGGGTGGGTGCTTGGGTATGTGTGTGTGTGTGTGTGTTGCAGCGTATGCCTCTGTTCTCTCAAAGTGCACCTTGAACGGTGTTAAATAAACATGTTGATGTTCTGAGTGCTGATCCTTTCCATCTGCATTTTTCTTCCCCATTAACCATTCATCTCTTCTCCTCCTATCTCCCTACCTTCCCTATCTTCTCCTGGCCTTGCAGCACTAAGACGTATACATTAAATATTCAGCCAGCCACTCTGAGAGGTTATTCAACACTGAAACATTTATAGCTCCTCTGGGTACACCCTCAGGATCAGAGGTGGGATGTATATACACTGAGTATACCAAACATTAGGAATACCTTCCTAATATTGAGTTGCACCCCCCTTCTGCCCTCAGAACAGCCTCAATTCGTCGGGGCATGGAATCTACAAGGTGTCGAAAGCGTTCCACAGGGATGCTGGCCCATGTTAACTCCAATGCTTCCCACAGTTGTTTCAAGTTGGCTGGATGTCCTTTGGGTGATGGACCATTCTTGATTAACATGGGAAACTGTTGAGCGTGAAAAACCCAGCAGCGCTGCAGTTCTTGACACAAACCTGTGCGCCTGGCACCTACTACCATACCCCGTTCAAAGGCACTTAAATATTTTGTCTGGCCCATTCAACCTCTGAATTCTACCTGTCTCCTCCCCTTTATCTACACTCATTGAAGTGGATTTAACAAGTGACATCAATAAGGGATCATAGCTTTCACCTGGATTCACCTGGTCAGTCTATGTCATGTTCTTAATGTTTTGTTTTTTGTATTTGGGGTCAATAGGTAGGTAGGGTGTTAGAGATGTGATTGTATAGTTCTCCTGTGTCAGCCCTCATGATCAGAGGTGGGACAGGTGGGGGTGGAAGAGGTGAGAGAGTTGTATTCGGCGCATGTGGCAAATATTTGCACATTGTTACAACACTGTATATATACATAATATGACATTTGAAATGTCTTTATTCTTTTGAAACTTCTGAGTGTAATGTTTACTGTTAATATTTATTGTTTATTTCACTTTTGTTTACTATCTACTTCACTTGCTTTGGCAATGTTAACACACGTTTCCCATGCCAATAAAGCCCTTCAATTGAAATTGAATTGAATTGAGTTGGGAGAGGTGGGGGTGGAAGAGGTGGAGGAGGTGTGAGAGGTGGGAGGGGTGGAAGAGGTGGGGGTGGAAGAGGTGGGAGAGGTGGGGGAGGGGAAGAGGTGGGGAAGGTAGGGAAGGTGGGAGAGGTGGGGGAGGTGGGTGATGTGATAGAGGTAGGAGAGGTGGGAGAGGTGGAAAAGGTGGGAGAGATGGGAGAGGTGGAAGAGGTGGGAGAGGTGGGGGAGGGAGAGGTGGAATGGGAGAGGTGGGTGAGTTGGGGGTGGGAGAGATGTGTCAGGTAGGGGTTAATAGGTAGGCAGGGGGGTGTGGTCGGACAGAGGAGGCTGGTGGGCTGTAGATTACAGAGGGGGCTGGTGGCTGTAGGTTGAAGGAGGGGGCTGGTGGGCTGTAGGTTGAGGGAGGAGATGGGTTGCTTTATTGTGCTAAATAAATGGAAACTGAACTGTCATATTGTTGACCCACTGCCTCTCAGTGTGGAAAGAAGACAGTTTTGGTGTGACTGATACGTGACCAACGGAACTGTTGCCGGTTGTCGATGACCTTTACAATATCTTTCTTAACAGTGTCCTTTCTTGTCATGAGCGTCACAACAAACCTTATCATGACACGCAGAACATGACAACGGAATGATGGCTTTATTCGCTGCCACAGCAATCTGTCAGAGCATGAGTTTGGGACTCTCCCCTAATGAACTCGGGGGGGGGGGGGGGGGGGGGGGTGAAAGAGAGTGGGGAAGGAGAGAAGGATAGTCTTCAATAATACTATTGTAAATGCACCAATAAGCCAAATTCTCCCGATCGGCCCAATGCCTTTCCCTTGTCAAATTACCTGTTGATTACTAGCTAGTCTAACTGACTCTGGGAAGGATCTGGGGTCTAATTCTCTGTGACCTGGAGCCATGGGAATCCACAGAAAACGGGCCACATCATAATTGGCTAATTGTAACTGTGGCTTGGGGGGTCTTCCTGTGAAAACAGAATCCAGACAAAATTAATGGATCAAAAGGAAAACAGAGCAGCAAATGAGCTGCAGGGCTATCAGTACTAAAGCATGGGGGAATTTAATCAAACAGAAACGCTGCTCCCATTTCTCTGTTTCTGCCTGCAGTAAGGCCTTACCATTGGTGTGTTGCTTTCGTAAAGCCCTAACCTTCTTTTGTGGCAGTTTGGGGACGGTATCACACAATTAATCTAACTCAGCTGCAAGTGGCACATTTGAATAATAAAACTGTATAGGAATAAGTGCTAAGTGCTTTCAAACAGGATTCGCACAGTCACGACTCAGACTCAAGGTAAAACCAACCCAAGGTTACCCTGAGTAATGAAATATGGATGTGAGTGATGATCAGCGCTAGTCCCCTGGAGAGAAAGAGCATAATAACCTAGTGATTATATTCCTGCTAGTTCATGGCCAAATGGGTGTGTTAGCATGGCTTAGCAACGTATTGTCTGACCTACAGTATCTCTAAACACACAGGCACGCGCGCACAATCACATGTGCACCGCTAGGGGTCCAGTATTGTATGCATTACATCAGCTAAAAGCTAAACTACATTCTTGGGGTTACTTTGGCTGAACCATCTGCTAAGAGTCCTCCCAATTGAACATTACATTGACTGTGCTAAATGCTAGCAAACCAATGGACCTAATAATGTAAATGTGCATGACACGGGCTAAGCTTGGGGGCTATACTGTCTTTGCATTACATTTGCTTGAGCTATCTGCCGGTAGCGGAACTATCTGCATGTGGTCCACTGCGTGCATTGCTATGCTCCAGCTCTTAGCTCAGGGTTTGATATGTACAGCACTGTGGCTGAGTTGACACCTCTGGGTTCGGTCTGTCTGGGTCTCTATGGCTGAACTGTCAGCTCTAGGCCTTGTGTCTGTTTCACATTGTGGCTGGCCACATTTCTCAGGCACCAGATAGATGCCAGTCTGTGTGTGCATGTGGTGTGTGTTTGTGTGTGCGGGTGGTGTGTGCGCGTGGTGTTTGTGTGTGTGTGTGTGTGTGTGTGTGTGTGTGTGTGGTTGGAGCTCTGTCCATCCCGTGGCATTGGTGACATTATTGTGGTCCAGTGATCTATGGGGTTCCCCAGGCCAATAACTGCTGCCTTACTCCTTATATCACTGGCATCACCACAGACCTATTACAGCCAAACAGCATCTGGGCAGATACAGGACACACACACACGTTGAAAAACACATCCAACATTTATTAATGCCATTCATATTTAAGCAAAATTAATAAAACATCAAGAAAAGCAAATGCTCATTTGACATAAACAAGATATAGACACTGCCATCAGGTCTTTAATGAGCCTGATTGGTTGACTCAGCAAGCAGCTTCTGCCTCTCCAGAATTACACAGTAAAATCTTATTAGTGACCGTCTCCAGTCTGTAATGAAATAGAGAGAATCTGTATGTGTGCATGCATGTGTGTGTGTGTGTGTGCCTGTATGTGTGTATTAATTTATATTCAAGAACCATCTCCACTGCACAGTTATTATTCCATCCTAATAGTGGTGACAGCAGTGCTAGCTGTAGTATGATTAACTTCAGGAATTACAATAAAAACCTAGCAATTATCATACAAGCATGAGGAACACGCTGGCATGTGTTGAGCTATTATTACCTCCAGTATTAACCACAGTAGTCATGATGATGACTGGGCGTGTCACAGCTGTAAACTAATGACAGGTGACTGGGCGTGGTCTAGGAACTGAGATTAATTTGACCGGGGGCCTGTTCAGGAGGATGTAAATGTTACTGAGCGTTCAGATAGGAATATATTGTAGAACAGATAGGATTGTCTGTCATGTGGAATAGGGAATCGTGTTAGCTCTATTAATTGTATTTCCATCTGCAACATTCAGATCGTTTTATGTTCTGACTGTTACTCTTGTTCTAGAGGTCCACAGTGTATAACTGCAGGGATGAATACAGGGCCTTGTGGGCTGTGTGACGTCACTGGGTGACCAGAAAAGCCCTTGATATGTTGAATCAGGTGTGTTTTTGCTGGGCTGGAACAAAAACCTGCACCTGTCTGTGGTTCCCCAGGACCAGGATTTAAGTATGCTACCTGAAATACCAAATGAGTCAGAAACAGGCCTTCCATTCCTAGAGGATACAGCAATTCAACTATTCTTAGAGAGCAAGTTCAATCATGTTCATGTCATGGTCAAATATTAAGCAGAATGGGAATGCATGAAGTGATAATGTAGAAACACTGGTCCTGCCCTCTAAGTGCACAACTACAGCAGTGGAGGATGCTGAGGGGAGGACGGCTGGAACGGAGCAAATGGAATGGCATCAAACACATGGCAACCATGTGTTTGATGTATTTGATACCATTTCACTTATTCCGCTCCAGCCATTACCACGAGCCCGTCCTCCCTAATAAGGTGCCAACCAACCTCCTGCGATCTACAGTAACATGGACTTAATGGATAATAGTGGATACATTGGCTCTTGATAACCTACATTAGCACAGTCTACCACCCATCACTGGGACATCTCAGTAAGAAGAGCTCAGAGACATCCACTCATTCCACTGTTGCTATGGAACCTTGGTGTTCCGGAACTGTGAGTATTATTATTTAATATCATATGCTACAGAACAACATTTGTATAGCATATAAACTATGTGTAAGATTAGCAAAGCAGGTCTTATCATAATATACAGTAAATTATACAGTGCATTCGGAAAGTATTCAGACCCCTTGACTTTTTCCACATTTTGTTAGGTTACAGCCTTACACTAAAATTGATTAAATTGTTTTTTTCCCTCATCAATCTACACACAATAACCCATAATGTCAAAGCAAAAACAGGTTTTTAGAAATTGTTGCAAATTCATTAAAAATAAAAATATCACATTTACATAAGTATTCAGACCCTTTACTCAGTACTTTGTTGAAGCACCTTTGGCAGCAATTACAGCCTCGAGTCTTCTTGGGTATGACGCTACAATGAGTTTTTCCCATTCTTCTCTGCAGAACCTCTCAAGCTCTCTCAGGTTGGATGGGGAGCGTTGCTGCACAGCTATTTTCAGGTCTCTCCAGAGATGTTAGATCGGGTTCAAGTCCGGGCTCTGGCTGGGCCACTCAAGGACATTCAGAAACTTGTCCCGAAGCCACTCCTGCGTTGTCTTGGCTGTGTGCATAGGGTCGTTGTCCTGTTGGAAGGTGAACATTCGCCCCAGTCTGAGGTCCTGAGTGTTCTGGAGCAGGTTTTTATCAAGGATATCTCTGTACTTTGTGCCTTTCATCTTTGCCTCAATCCTGACTAGTCCCTGCCGCTGAAAAACACCCCCACAGCATGATGCTACCACCACCATGACTCACCGTAAGGATCGTGCCAGGTTTCCTCCAGACGTGACGCTTGGCAAAGAGTTCAATCTTGGTTTCATCAGACCAGAGAATCTTGTTTCTCATGGTCTGAGAGTCTTTAGGTGCCTTATGGCAAACTCCAAGCGGGCTGTCATGTGCATTTTACTGAGGAGTGGCTTCCGTCTGGCCACTCTACAATAAAGGCCTGATTGGTGAAGTGCTGAAGAGATGGTTGTCCTTCTGGAAGGTTCTCCCATCTCCACGGAGGAACTCTAGAGCTCTGTCGGAGTGACCATGAGGTTCTTGGTCACCTCCCTGACCAAGGTCCTTCTCCCCCGATTGCTCAGTTTGGCCAGGCGGCCAGCTCTAGGAAGAGTCTTTGTGGTTACAAACTTCTTCCATTTAAGATTGATGGAGGCCACTGTGTTCTTGGGGACCTTCAATGCTGCAGAAATGTGTTGGTACCCTTCCCCAGATCTGTGCCTCGACACAATCCTGTCTCGGAGCTCTATGGACAATTGCTTCGACCTCATGGCTTGGTTTTTGCTCTGACATGCACTGTCAACTGTGGACAGGTGTGCCAAATCATGTCCAATCAATTGAATTTACCACAGGTGGACTCCAATCAAGTTGTAGAAAGATCTCAAGGAAGATCAATGGAAACAGGATGCACCTGAGCTCAATTTAGTGTCTCATAGAAAAGTGTCTGAATACTTATGTAAATGAGGTATTTCTGTTTTTTTATTTTAATACATTTGCAAAAATTTCTAAAAACCTGTTTTCACTTTGCCATTATGGGGTATTGTGTGTATATTACTGAGTTTTCTTTTTTATTTAATCCGTTTTAGAATAAGGCTGTAACGTCACAAAATGTGTAAAAAGTCAGGGGTGTGAATACTTTCCGAATGCACTGTATAATTATATTACTGTACAGTATCACCAAAGTTAATTTATTAGATCGTATTAAATCAGTTAACATAAGCATAAGCAGCTAGGCTGGCAGGCACTGCCTGGTCTGTTAATGCTTGGCACTCTAATGTTTGGGTAGGGACATGAACCTTCAAAACTGCTCTTAAGGAACCGGGCCAATCGGGCTTCAGCTGTCAGTCACACACACACACACACACACACACACACACACACAGACAGAGAGAGAGAGAGAGAAAGAGAGAATACGAGAAAGCTCGAAAGAGAAGGTGGGTGCAGATGAGGGATAAAGATGTACATAAGACAGAAAGGGAAAAAAATTTAGCGAAAAAAAAGAGAGCATGGATTCTCCATTAGGAGTGGTCCACTCAACAACCAAACTTACATGGAGAAAGCCAAAGGAGGTGGTGCAGAGGGAGAAAGAGAGAGGAGGAACAGTTGAGGGATTAGAGAACGGAAGAGAGAGAGGAAGGAATGAGAGGGTTTAAACGAGAGCTAATAGTTTTATAACTGTGGCCGTGAATCTTGACATGCTTTCAATGGGCCGGACTGAGATGACACATAATATGCAGCATAATTACATGGTGTCATTTAGGCTTTTCAAGCAGAGCAGCGGGAACTCTCTGTGCTGCTCTGCTCTGCTCTGGTCTGTCAGAGAGAGAAGAGGAGAGGAGGTGGGGGAAGCGGAGAGGAGGGCAGAGGAGGGGAGGGGAGTGGAGAGGAGGGCAGGGGAGTGGAGAGGAGGGCAGGGGAGAGGAGGGCAGGGGAGGGGAGAGGAGAGGAGAGGAGAGGAGAGGAGAGGAGAGGAGAGGAGAGGAGAGGAGAGGAGAGGAGAGGAGAGGAGAGGAGAGGAGAGGAGAGGAGAGGAGAGGAGAGGAGAGGAGAGGAGAGGAGGGAAGAGGAGAGGAGAGGTGAAAATAAAATAAAATAAAAGAGAAGAAGAGGGTTAACTGTGGTGGCTGCGTAACCTCACACCAACACCATTAACATCTAATTGAACCAATGAGGCTGCAGGCTTTCAATTCAATTTTTAAGGGCTTTATTGGCATGGGAAACGTATGTTAACATTGCCAAAGCAAGTGAAGTAGATAGTAAACAAAAGTAAAATAAACAATAAATATTAACAGTAAACATTACACTCAAAAGTTCCAAAAGAATAAAGACATTTCAAATGTCATATTATTTATATATACAGTGTTGTAACAATGTGCAAATAGTTAAAGTACAAATGGGAAAATAAATAAACATAAATATGGGTTGTATTTACAATGGTGTTTGTTCTTCACTGGTTGCCCTTTTCTTGTGGCAAAAGGTCACAAATCTTGCTGCTGTGATGGCACACTGTGGTTTTTCACCCAGTAGATAAAGGAGCTTTCTCTGATGCATCCCTACCTCCATAGCTGTACACAACATGTGTTGTTTCCAGGTTGGAAGCTTGGGATGAGCCTGGAGCCTGTTACATGTTTTCATGAGCCTATTTAGTACCCATCACTGCACTCCACTCTTTTGTTAATGCTAAAACAACTCAGTGATTATATGCGAGACCATGCACTGAACATGTCAGAATGTAAAACAGATTTAAAGTGCAACCTCAACCTCAACATATTTCTCCAACCTGAAACAGAAAATATAATTGATATTGCATGTTCCTAGTCCGTATGCTGCCTACTACATTTAACTAAATAAAGGTGCCGGATGCATCCTGAGTGCTTTCAAACTCTTGCTTAAAATCAAATGGATATTTGAATGCAGTAAAGTTGCACCCTTCTCTTCTATTCCCTCCCTGAAAGTCATTCCTATTTCTGACCCAAAACACAAAAAGGTCCCATGGAGAAAGACAAAGATCATACATATTTAACACATATTTTCCAAACTTCTCCTTTCCTCACCTATCCCTCCTTGTTTACACCCAGACTGTTTAAATATTAAAAGCTTATGAGTAGTACCATCTCAAAATGGCTGGCAGTTTTTGGATGGGGAACACTTTTTTACGGATACATTTTCTGTCTCCACATCCCAACACCTGAAGTACTACAGGGTGGTGGAGCTGTTCATTTAGTGGGGCAGGAAGAAATACACCCTGGAGGGTGATCTAAGGACTATATTGTGCTTATGTGCTCCATGGAGTGTAAATCAGCGTCATGGACAGCACCTACATGCTCTGGTTCTACTGCTAGAAGATCAGCGTCATGGACAGCACCTATGTGCTCTGGTTCTACTGCTAGAAGATCAGCACCATGGACAGCACCTACATGCTCTCGTTCTACTGCTAGAAGATCAGCACCATGGACAGCACCTACATGCTCTGGTTCTACTGCTAGAAGATCAGCACCATGGACAGCACCTACATGCTCTGGTTCTACTGCTAGAAGATCAGCACCATGGACAGCACCTACAAGCTCTGGTTGTAGGGCTACAAGCAGTGGTGTAGTGAAGGTAAACACAGGTAAATGCCATTTGAGCACCTTTTCTATTTTGCACAATCATTTACCCACCTTTTGCAGAAAAATGCATTGAAAGTATAGGAAGTGATCAGTGTTTACCCATCTGTTTTGTTTTTAACACTACATCACTGGCTACGAGATCAGCTTCATAGGGAGCATCTACAAGATCAGTACCATTGTCAGAATCTACAAGATCTATTTTTTTTTAGTGCTACTAGAATAGTTGAATCTGGTTAGGTTATAATCAGTGTTAGTGCTGGAAAAAAAGCATGCACAGTCTGTCCAGGACCATTTGGTGACCTCTGCCCTATGTGTTGAGTTGACTGACTCACCCTGCAATGTTGTCTCCGTCCAACTACGCAGTGGGCTGATTCACACATGCACACATCTTTAATAGAGACGGTTAATTGGTTCATGATGTAACAACAAGCCCTACTGATGATGAATCATCGAGTCCACAACCCCAGAAGGCCTAGAGAGAAGAGAGAGACACGATAGTTCAAACATGCATGTTTACAAACAAGCAAGCATCCAACATGTAATCATTACGCACACGCAGGGCCCAATACACATGACATGCAAAATGGTATGCCCATGCATACAAAAGCATGTACTCACACACATAATCCCTCTCTCTCCTGCTCAAAGAAACACATGCATACGTGCAGACAAGCACGCACACAAACACACACTCTCTCACACAAAACGTAATCTTTTCTTACATGCCTCTCAATTCATTATAGTCACTCTGTTCCTTTACACAGCAAACACTGCTGCTGACAATGTGTGCTTGGAGAGCTTGTTATCCAAGTTTTCCCCACAAAAGTTTGTGTGTGTGTGTGTCAGGTCACAGGGTGTTCGTGTTCATCTCTGTTCAATAAAAGCTGAGAGAGCATCAGTTCCCACAGTAGTTGGAGGTCAACTCTGCTCTAGTCCTCCATCTATCCGCCTCTCTACCTCTCCCTTCGCATCACTTCATTCTCTGTCATTCTCACATCCCTTTCTCTCTACTCATCTCTCTCTCACACAAACTCCTCCTCTGTCTCTCTTCTTCCATTGGGGTTACACTATCCATTTCTCCTGGGATTATAAGAGGGTGGAGATAGAGAGTGACTGAGAATGAAGTACAGTAAAGACTTTACAGGTAATGTTGTTTCTGATAAGAGAGAGAGAGAGAGAGTATGACAGACAGAGAGAGTGTGACAGACAGCGAGTGTGTGACAGTGAAACATCTTGCCAGCTGAGCTTCTCTGAGCGCTGGCACACTGACATTTCCCCAAGGAGGGCAGGACAGAAAGGCTGTGTACATGTGGCTCTCTCTTCTCTCTCTCTCTCCTCTCTATCCTTCCTCTCTCGCCTCCCTTCCTGACTCTCACCTCTCTCTCTCCCCCTTTCTGTTCTCTCTCTCCCTCATCCCTCTCTCACCTCTATCCACCCCTAAAAGTGGTGTTTTGTTATTCACAGGACAAACTGAGTTGACGTCACTTTGATGAAGGAAAAAAGCAGGTGAGAAAGCAACACATATCTTCAGGGATTGGCTAAGCTGACAGTGAAGTCAGAGAAACATAAGTACCTGTGGGTCAGAGGTTGAGTTTCTGTTGCTGATCACATTGTGTTCTAACTCTGTATTAGGTGAGGTGATTCAGTCTTATGAATGACAGTGGTCTGAGTGCTATATGTGTAAGCCTGTACATAGAGTGAGTTAGTCCTGTTTGTTATTTTGGTGAGTCAGAGAGGTTGAGGTTTTTTCTCATCCTGAGTGCCCACCTGCTTTCCTTTCTCTGAACCAGACCATCACAATGGAAGCTTTTAGTCAGGAGGACAAGTGGCCCATCTGTGCGTGTGTGCGTGTGTGTATATGAGTGTGGGGGGGGGGGGGACGGACGGACTCCCTGGCCACTCAAAGCAGTCAATCAGGGTGCTCACAGCTGCTCTCAGCAAGTGAATGATTCAATAAGGGCTGAAAAGAGTGGGGCACACACACACACACACACACACACAGTGTAACCCTTTTCTAATACTACTAGGCTCTAATTTCAATGCAATCAATATTTGAGCATTTTATCAAATCAAATGCAATGAATATTGCCTAATCATGTCATATCAAAACATCATAACTCAATCTACAGTATCTGTAGCTTCAATCGATCAAATAAAGTGTGTTGAATTAAATTTGAGCCTGACACAAAAACAATCATCTAACTCAGTGAAGAAAAACAGAGAAGCCAACACAGTGTCATCATTTTTAATTACAAATGTATTGCAAATATAGAAATAGATCTTTTGTACAGAAATTGTGAGGATAAAACTTGAATGTTGTCATCAGCAACATAAGATGAAGAGAGAGAGTAATACAATGATTTCTCTTCAAACCACAATATCTCTATCACCCTTAGGACCTCACTTTGGCAAAGTGAAGGAAGGAGAAGAACACTAGAGATATTAGAGATCACTGTATACTGGCAGATTACACTGTTTAGAACCATTGATACTGTGGTTAGAACAGTTTAGTCTGACCATGACCGGTTTAAACACGGTTGAGGGCAGTTCCATTTGATGTCCAGTCAGGTAAGAGATTGTATTATTTGGTCATTGG